>JAWPHD010010833.1:0-89580 GCA_037043455.1 Cyrtodaria siliqua | reverse complement strand
CAACTGGTAATACATCAGGCAATCAGGCAATGTGCATTTTATAATTCATTTTCATTCATAAAAAAAGAATATTATCAGAAACATCGTGGATGATTTAAAAAATGTATACTTAATTTCTCGGAATCATCCACAATTCTTAAATTCAGTTTTGCGCGAAACCGAAAACAGCATTTAAAAGGTGTTTGTAATGTTCGTATGTCTTTTACATTCGTTAAGAACTACACTACTTATAATCAGTTTGCTACTCTCCACTCTTGTTTGTGTTGCTTGCTTTCTACGAATATCCCTGTTCTGTATTTAAACAAAACATATTTAGAGGAATGTTTTATACAGGCGGGCCGACTCGGGATGTGCGCACTCGGCACCCCACTCCACTCTCTATCCCCATACTCGACCTAAAAACTGAGGATTTATCAAAATTCGAAAATATACGTTTCTTTTTGTTGTTGTTGTTGTTGTTGTTTTTGTTGTTGTTGTCACTATTTTTTCTTCAATAATAACTACCGTCCCCGCCCTAACACCCACCCGCTCCCTCTCCCCTACCCACCAAAAAGTAAATTATTTAAAGTTATTATTCTTTAAAGTTATTGTTTTCAATATTTGTTTAAAAGCTGCACCCTAACTCCCTCCCATTATCTCAAATACTGTATCCACTCGTTACATATGTTAAATCAAAATCACTAACGAAGTTAAATAACTTGTAAATACTCACGAGCGAATCAATAGCAATGACATTGAGTCCGACCTTGACCTCTGTCTGGGGCTCTGGCCTGGACACGGCATCGTACGTCGCCGCTAGGGCGGTCTCTGTTCGTATCTCGGTCTCCTTCGCTGCTGTATATGCGCCCAAGACTTGAACAGTAAATAATAAAATGGAAGCCTCAAAATGAAATTAAAACATTTGTTGATTTAAAATTATGTTCATATATAAAATTATGAGGGTCAGATGTCAAGAAGAGCAACATGTCGATATGTTTTGTAATCGAACCAATTAGATCTTCGTCACTGTATGTAATGTTAAATCATGACAGAGTGCTCCTTTTAAAAGTTGTTATAGACACTAAGCAAATTTAGAACTACAACTATACATAGTTATATGTGGTCTGACAACATTATAGCTAATCGACCACGAGACGAAATAAGTTTTAGGTAAATAAATACTTTAAATTTAAATAACTCATATTCATCCAAAGGTTATTCTACATCCAATCTAAATCCCCATGAGACAATATAAGCTTTAAGATTATAGTAACAATTTTACAAATTCAGTAGTTTTTATTTTAGCAAGCACTTGATGCAGTGAAAGTTATCGTCTAACTGCGATTTGGGAGAGTGTTTCGTTCTTTAGGACCACATATGGAAAATGGATTTCCAAAGCAAGATATGCGGGATCTAGGAACCTGAAAGCTCGTATATATATATCTGAGCGTAATATTCGCTCAAGAATGTCGAGGCTTTTATTAAAGGGGTTGATGCACTATTTTCAAACAATATTTATTTAAAAGGGCTCTGACAACCTTAAACATAGTAAAAAAATAATTTTCAAAATCCCATGAACAATAAATGAGATATGACCTATTGAAAATTTGCGACGAACATTGATGGAGGCGACCATCTTGGAACGATGACGTCATCGCGCCTTTTTACTACATATGGCATATTGACAAAATATATTATAAAGCAAAGAAAATCACTTCAAACTGATTAGAAATAAATATAAGATGTAACATGTATAAATTGTATTCTTAGTTATCATTTCCAGTGATTTTCTTTGCTTTAAAAGACATTAAATCAGTATGCCATATATGGTAAAAAGGCGCGATGACGTCATCGTTCAAAGATCACCACCTCTATTTGTGTTTCTTTGCAAATTGTCAATAGGTCATACCTCCTTTATTTTTCAAGACATTTTGATAATTCTTTCAGCTTTTTAAACGTTTTACAGAGCCCTTTGAAATCAACGTTGTTTGAAAATAGTGCGTCAACCCCTTTAATAGTTGATTTCTATATATGGTTCGGATGCATTCTTGCCATATTTATATAAATTATTCAACACCTGTCTTTCACGTGGTTACTTCCCCGAGGCTTGGAGCGAAGGTCATATTGTACCGATATTCAAAAGTGGTGACCCCGGCGAACCAAGCAATTATAGGGGGATTACGCTATTAAGTACGTTGGGTAAATTATTTTCTAGATTACTTAATAATAGATTGATCACTTGGGCAGAACAATATCATGTGTACATTGAGGCACAAGCCGGTTTTCGTAAAGGTATGAGCACAGTTGATAATATATTTGTTCTAAACGGTTTGATATCACATACTTTAAACCAATCAGGCAAGCTATTTTGCGCTTTTGTGGATTTTAAGAAAGCTTTTGATTTTGTAGTGAGAGATGTTTTATGGTATAAATTAATAAAGAATGGGATGAGGGGGGAAATTTTAGATGTCAATAAATCTATGTTTAACAGAACAGAAGAGAACAGAACATATTCTTTATTCACTTAAACTTTACAGTTTTTCGTGATACACAAAAGCATATACATACATTCAATCTACACGTGAATAGTTATGGTGTATTACAATACATTCAAAATAAATTGAATCAAATAAATACAAATTCAGAGGTATAATAAATATTGGATGCCCTCCTATTAGCAATTTCAGTCTTAGTGGAACTGACACTAATCACAATATACAGTAGGGAATAACCCTCCGCCCAGAAAATCTAATTTTCTTAGTAAATAAGTTAGGTCGCTATTAAATATTATTATCGTTTAAACGATTTATACGAAGCAAAAATGCTTTATTGATAAATTTGCTTAGCATAAGTATTTCTGATTTGTTATTACTTTGAAGGAGAAGCGTAAATGTATACATACTAGGTCTATGTCTATAGACACGCTTGAAATACACTGTTCTTAAATCTGAATACAAGGGACATATAAACACAAAATGATACTCGTCTTCTACTTCATTTGTAACACAAAGCTGACATACACGATTATTTCTTTCAATTCTTTCTCTGCCGAATCGACTAGAATGAATGCGTAAATGATGTGCCGATAAGCGTAATTTTGATAGAGATGTTCGTAAGCTCCTAGAGATAATAATATCCAAGTAAGATTCAAATGCTAAGTTTTCTTTAACTACCTTATACAACATAAGTACCTGATTCGTATCAACTATGGCTCTATAACAGTGTAAAGTCAAAGGTCAAGTATATGAACACGTTAAGCGAGGATTTCACGTGTTTTCTCGGGGTGCGTCAAGGGGAGTGTTTGTCGCCTTTTTTATTTAGCATGTATTTAAATGATTTAGAAGAAGAATTAATATTAAAAGGAGTTGACGGGGTAGACGTGGGTATGATTAATTTATGTTTATTATTATACGCGGACGATATTATTTTATTTGCAAAGTCAGCGGAAGCTTTGCAGAAGTCATTGTCAGTTTTAGAAGAATATTGTGAAAGATGGAAACTTACTGTTAATACGGCAAAGACAAAGATCATGATATTTAGAAAAGGGGGAAGGTTACCAGATACTCTTAAATTTCATTAACAACGAACTTGTAAGCAGTTTTAAATACCTCGGTATTGCGTTCACTTCGGGTGGGGCTTTCAATGAAACGGACAAAATGTTGGCCGGACAATCATTAAAAGCTATATTCCAGTTAAATACACATTTAAACAAATTTATCGAATTATCTCCTAATCATACATTTGATTTATTTGATAAACTAATCTCACCTATATTAAATTACTCGGCCGAGGTATGGGGATTTAATAAAGGTAAACAAGTAGAAAGGACACATTTAGGTTTTTGTAAACGTTTATTGGGGGTTAAATTAACAACCCAAACTAGCTTTATATACGGGGAAGCTGGAAGACTGAATTACATAAACAAAGGTATTATATAATTACAAAATACTGGTTAAAATTATGTGCAACTAGCGATACGAAATACACAAAGATAGTTTATAATATGTTAAGAAACGATGATGAAAGGCAAATAAATAAAATAAACTGGGTCTCGCAAATTAGACATTTGTTATCAACACTGGGTTATTATTAAATATGGCTAGCTCAGGGAGTTGGTGATAGGGACTTGTTTCTCACTGTTTTCAAACAACGCCTCGAGGACGTATTTATTCAAGGTTGGAATACGCAATTAAACGATTCTACTAGAGCATTATTTTATAGGACAATTGCAGTCTTTAAATACCAACCATATCTTGATATCTTAAATAACTCCAAATTACGCTATGCTTTTTCAAGACTTAGACTCTCTTCTCACAGATTGAAAGTAGAGTGCGGACGTTGGAGAAAGCCTATAAGTGTGCCTTTTCATGAAAGGACATGCAGACAATGCCAGTGCCTTGAAGACGAATATCATTTCGTTATTGATTGCAAAAATTATGCAGAATTAAGAAAATCTTACATAAAGCAATATTATTGGGCAAAAACAAACTACATGAAGTTCGTTCAATTATTAAATAGCGAAAACAAAGTCGAAGTGATGAAATTAGGAGTATATGTATATAAGGATTTTGATATTAGAACTGTTTTGAACAAATACTGAACACAATTAAATTTATTTATCGCTGAAATTCAAAAATAGGATTTGTATTAGTATTGTATTTTAGCACTTAACATGTGTAGTATATCTCTCCATGTGGAAATGTGGCTGTGTTGCTTCTATTCCATGAAATACAGATAGTAGTATTTGTTTAAGTTTAAGATAACGATTTATACTTCCAAATGAAAATATAACAAATAAAAACAAAATCTCTCCCAAATGGATAACCACTAAAATTCGGTTACATTTTACTGTCCAAATTAATTTCAACGTATAGTAAACTTGCTAACACATACGTTTAACTTTTGTTTCATTATCCTCGTAATAGCACCGAATGTATTCTACGGTATTGCAATGCTTTGTTATTCTAAGTACATGTACATACAACATGTCATCTAACCACATTTATTTTTATATATTATGTAAACATGTTCATGGGCCATATTTGGCTTAAAACAATAAACAATTGTATATATTATTATATATTATGCTGTTTGACCAGTTAGTGATTTGTAAACCATTAGGCATGTATGATATTGAACACAAATTAAACAATCTGAACATTTGCTCAGATTGTGTCATGAAATCATTTTTTTTTAATTAGAACATATCAGAACATATACTGTATTGAGTTGTCCTGAGTACATCATCATTCAAATGAACATGAATACATAAACATGTTAATGCTCACGTGATAGTAACACAAACACACACAACGCACGCACGCACGTATGCCCATAAAGCAAATATTAATTAACAACATCAATACTATTGTAATAAGAGGATGAACTAAGCAGTATTATGATTAACAGATATACGTAGCTTTAGTGCAACTTTTATATATTTAGCTAAGTCAAAAAGAGTTTCTCTAATCACAGACTTTACAGACTGTAATAATTCAATGAACTTAAACATACTTGGCCTTTTGTAATAATATCTTTTAATATACGATTTCTTTAAATCAAAATTAAATGGACAGTTTAATATAAAATTATATTTATCGTCTATATCAACGATATGTATCGTCTATATCAACGATATTTATCGTCTATATCAACGATATTTATCGTCTATATCATATTTATCGTCTATATCAACGATATTTATCGTCTATATCAACGATATTTATCGTCTATATCATATTTATCGTCCATATCAACAGTATCACAATATAACAATAACGTTACTCCCTAGGAACTCTGTTTGTAGCATAACGCCCAGTTTGTAATCCTTAATGAATGCGAAGATAAGCGAACCTTGCACATTAATATTAGTATTAATATTAGTAAGGACTATTGGTCAGCCATCTTTGAAAAAAAATCCAAAATGGATGGGGTATGATTAATTGAAATGTTCATCCAAATGCATATTATAGGCATGAACATTGTCAATGATATAATAGATGACATTAATGCAACACTGTTGATGTGAACATAATATCAGAAACAATATTTATTTGGCAGAAATAGTGCCCTTTATATTCGAAAAGTTTGACGCAAGTTTACTCTAAGATGTTGTTTTTTATGTTAAATAAATTTGTCCATAGAATTGTCCATTTATCTAAAGATGGCACACGAGACATCATTTCTAAATTAAATATGCCATGTTATCACATCATCCACATTTCAAAGTCAATCATTGTAAAAAAAAAGAAGCTATTTTTTCAATGGCATGTACTTTCAAAATAATCTCAATGCTATAGTATGGTGGCACTGACGGGTTATAATTGTCAAACTATTATAAATGGCAACTATATTTTTGGATGTATTAAACACAACTGAGTGACTGTTGTGAATAGAAACATGGCAACACAAGAGTAATTTATTATTATATTCCTATAAAAACAGCACAAACTAAATACTAACATATGAATAGGATCAAATTACCTGTTTATCCGAATGTTTCACCGTACAGCATGTTTCAATTTACAATTCACCTGCATGCTTTTCATGTGTATCATGTGCGTGTGTTGGAGGCACATGGCGTATAAAGAAAATCTTTATTTTAACAATGGTGTACTTAGAATTTTGGATGATTTGATAACATGGCTTACTTTATTTAGAAATGATGTCTCGTGTGCCATTTTTAGATAAATGGAAAATTCTATGGACAAATTTATTTAACATAAAAAACAAAACATCTTAGAGTAAACTTGCGTCAAACTTTTCGAATATAAAGGGCACTATTTCTGCCAAATAAATATTGTTTCTGATATTATGTTCACATCAACAGTGTTGCATTAATGTCATCTATTATATCAATGACAATGTTCATGCCTATAATATGCATTTGGATGAAAATTTCAATTAATCATATCCCATCCATTTTGGATTTGTTTTTCAAAGATGGCTGACCAATAGTCCTTAAGTCACCTGGCCGGAGATCTATATATCGTTGTTATTGCATACGCATTTACTTTCGATGTATATTGGATGTGTAATGTATACTCGTTCGTGATTGGTGCACTTTTCTGTTCATGTCAAAGAAAGTATATCACTTGATGTAAACAATGTTGATTACATTGTGAAAATTCCCATTATGTAATGACAATATGTTTGTTTCAAATAAAAATGTTAGTGAAAATTAAATGTTACAACCTATGTTATTCTCTCTAATCTAAAAATGTGTATGCAATAAAAAAGGTTATTAGATTTATATTGGGATATATGCACTCGTTCTTTTACGAATAAATAGTGCGCTCCTAAAGTCGCGCAATATTAATACGCAAAAGAACTCGTGCATATATCCCAATACAAAGAAATATAAAAAGATCGGACAGGGAAAGTAGCATTCAAAAAGGACAGTCAACCACAAAACACAGAAACAAATACGCAAACAGACAAACAAGAAGTAATAATAAATGCAAACGACATCACAAACACAAATCTAATATTCAAACGATGCTTTACTACTTCCTTTATCTGAGAACCATTTCTGTATAAAAGTATCAGCTAAGCATTGTTTAAATGATACAATAAACGCTGTATCACTTGTTAGTAGGCGACGACGTTTAACTATACCGTCTGTATTAGGATCGGTGCAATCTCGCCGTTGCCCTTCATCCCCAAATGATACAACTATGGTCATAAATCGATACGATTTTTAGTTTATCTTTAGTTTTGTCAAGATAATTGTTCTAGAAATATTTAGATATACACTGTCAATGTGCTTTTACTATGTTTACTCCCAGCAATGTTTGTGACGCCACGGGTTCTATTTGTGAATCAATTACTAGTATGGTTATGTTTTATTGTGTATTACCTACATGCCTTGTGAAGGCTTTATTTACTTGTACAAGCATGTTATTGCCATTGCATCAAAAGACAAAACCAAGATATGTGATTCTACAACTGGCGTTTCTTTGTGAGATGTGTGTACAGTTGTACCGTCTTCGAGAGGATCTGCGTTAGTTTCGCCAGTAAAGAGGGCGAAATGTTTTTATTAATAACATGGAAGGTACCAGTCCAAGGACAGGTCATTTAGAGACTCCGATTAGGACGTTTTTTTAAAGATAATTCTATGACAGTTACCATGCATTTTGATGTTAGTGAACCAGTTCATAGACGATTGGCCTCTTATATATTGAGAGTTTTTTGCAACATCATTGTATAAAAAGATTAAACCATATTATCCCTAGTACGTTTCTGTCGTCAATGTCTTATAGCTAGTTAACGATACGTTGGTTTTGCAAGCGTTGTTTGGCATGAAGGTTTCTGGCGAAACCCGAATTTTGAATCACGGAGTAATTTATGTGTGTTTAAATATGCTAACAGGTAGTTTTTGACATGTTTTTCAATAACCTTTGAAACTATTGGTAAAATTGAGATTGGCCATTGATTTGTTCAATCATCGGTAGAGCCACCTCTGCGAACTGAAAATACCTTTGCTAATTTTAATATTTCAGGAAAGGTCCCTATAGGAAAACTTGTATTTATTACTGTAAGACAGAATCCGCTAAAACTTTTAATGAACTTTGTTCGGTTTTAATTTAAAGGAACTATAATAAAAAGAGTATTATGAAAGGAAAAATTTGGAAATCGCCGCACACGATAAATATATAATACATATTGCAGCTTCTATTTGATTTGAGACTGTACATGAACGGTAGTGAGAAATGCCAGCTACCGTTCACGCCCTCTAGACCCGGGTTGAGCAGAACTCAATACTTAATTAAAATATCAATAGTACGAAAATTTGAGCCATCCTGAAGAGGGTATGCTTATGACGGTGAATAGTTACAAGTAGTTACTGGGTAGTTACTGAGTAGTTACTGAGTAGTTACAGAGGTTCTGTTATTACCTGGAACCAAAACAATCTTCCATATGCATAATAACTCTATATCCATTTTACCAAGTATGTACTTAAATGTGTACATGATATTTCTAATTACAATAAAAATGTTTGTAAAATAAAAGAATGGCTACCAAAAGCATAGATGGTAAATAAATGCCTCTCCTAAGTGATGTGTTTTTATTGTACATACCAAGATTTAAATTCGCTAAATTCCATAAAAGTAAAATCACATTCAACAACAACTGCGTGTATTCCATGTTAAACGTAACTGATAATTGGGAAATGAAGACCTAGTATAGCAGATAATCAAACATATCGATTACTTAATGTGTCACGTATCCACAATCCTTATGAGACTTGATTAAGCAAGCGTTTCATTTTCCAAACATAAATATTATTGAATGATTGACGTGCGCACGATCCAGATAATAATTAATTTCGATGTTGTGAATGAGTACCAACGTTGAATACGTTCTCCGTTACTATTTGTATGGAAATGGTTTAATTGTAAGAAAGTTAAATTACATTTTCTTTGGAATAGTATGCAAAACAGGGATATAACATAAATATGGTGTACTAATAAAACAAATATATTTTGACACTTTCTGACCTGAATCAATTTCTGGAAATAATCAATTCACTGGCACGACACATGGGAATAGCTGCATATGTTGTGATGTCTATTTTAATGATGCCCTTTGAAATAGCCTAATTAAATGGGCCCTATGATCTATGACTTCTGAATAAAACATTAATACTAATTCAGTTTCCGATTTCATCTTATTTGTACCATTAATTGGCAAAGGTCAAAAGAGCTTATACGATGGCGTATTGTCCATCCTCGCTCGCATCCGTCTGTATAACTCTTTATGGGCACATTTACCTCGCCAAGACTAAATCCATGAAACTGTTTTACGGACTCCAATATTGCCATTTTGCATATTTGACACGGACCCCTAACACTGTTTGTAACGTTTGTATAAGACGTGTTTGTTTATAATTTGAGGAAAATCAAATTCATTAATTCTTAATCTATAAACCCTATCAAATTGTACGAACCAGCACGTTATAGTTTATCTCTCTGTTAAATACTAGTATCATATACGATAATAGAGCTATTACATGCGAAACGACGTGCAGAGAGGTGGACCTTAATGTTACATCCCTAGATCTGTAGATTAATGTTAACTTATTTTTACTTGGTCCTTTGGGACCAACGAGCCCAAAATATGTGTATAAGCCGGTGCTAGGTGCCTGAGGGGTGTTGCCAATCTCCACGCAGAGTTATCATTCCTTGCACTCACATATATCTCTGCTAACTACTAAATTACAAGATTTTGGTAAAATCTGTTCAATTGGAATATGTTTGCCTAAAACGTATTTATTTCTTGTGTAAATATAATTTTCAGAATATCTGCAGATTAGATGTTGTAAGATTTGAAACAATGCACGATAAAAATTTAGTTTTAACCAGGACTATTTTACTACAAAACTAATACGTACTTAGTTCTCCTCAATCGATACGCATATGTAAACATTTAAAACCGAAGCTCGATAGCAGAAAATTACTATAAAAAAAAAAACTCATAAAAAAAAAATTCATTATTTAATATAGGTCTATATTTTGTCTTTGCAGATCGCGCAAAAGGATTTATTACAAACATCGTCATAATTTTTTTTGAATAATCACGTCACCTAACCATTCGCCCTACTTCCTTTGACGTTGACAGAGTCAAATGAGGAACGAGTGTACTCTGGGTAGAGATTGGGCTGTTGCTTCTAAAATTACCTCTCATGAACAGACTCAATCAAACCGAGTACGCTACTTTATTCTCTTGGTTGTGTTTGATGCTTCCAAGGGATCACCTGTATCAGTATTTATTACGTTGATGTCACTCGGCGAATGACGCGAACCTTATTATTCTTGACATGAGGCGTTCGTGTAGTGTAACACTATAGGTCTTAATAAGCAAATTAAGCAAATACGCATGCTAAACTTGCAGGCGATGAAGAAATGAATGTATTAACACAATATTGCCTTTTAGCTAGCTCAAGTTAATCTATGTGGTAAATCCAAAGCTAACACACTTTTAAAGAACAGAAGGGTTTGTTTTTTATTTCAATGAATTATTTGCGTCTCTATAAAATGTGCATGTTTACTAAATATTGGAACTATTTTTTATTTTTTTCTGGAATTTGAAATGCTATACACTTTTTTTTTTGAAATGCTTACATAACTACAAAATGTATCTACGGTGTGAAAGTGCATAAAACTCTTGAAACTGTTTTAATATTATATTGTGTTTCGAAATTCTAATTAAAAAAAAAGAAAGTTACATTGCTACGTATATACAAATTGTATCGATGGTAAAACAAAATTGCATAGAAGTCTTAATTAAAAGCATGCATCAAACGCTTTATGATATTTGTGTTGCAATCAGGCAATATTTTGTGAAATCTCCACATTATCCCAAGTGAAAATGAAATAATTTCACAAGTAATTTAACAAGTTCCGATTTTTAAACTATTAGATATGTGCTTAAATGTAAATAAATCGCCATACCATTAGAAATATATAATGGTACAGTATGGTATAGAATAAGAAACTGATACGACAAATTGTTTAATAATGTAGACAAAAGCGAATAATTATCATGATCATGTCTATGCCAAATGAATAGGTATCTTTATTTTGATAGACATAAATAATAGTGTATAGTTTTCTGCCTAGAAACCGCGGTGTGGAATAACATAAAATAAAAATTAGAATTAGTAGTACATACCAAGTTTTAAATTTGCTATATTCCATAAACACAAAAGTAAAATCACATTCAACAACAACTGCGTGTATTCCATGTTAAACTTAACTGATAATTGGGAAATGAATTGGGAAGTGAAGTCCTAGTATAGCAGATAATCAAACATATCGATTACTTAATGTGTCACGTGTCCACGGTCCATATGAGATTGTTGAGTTGATTAAGCAGGCGTTTTTCATTTTTCAAACATAAATATTTTTGAATCATTGACGTGCACACGATCCAGATAATAATTAATTGCGACGGTGTAAGTGAGTTCTAATGTTGATTAGGTATAATATGGTCATAAAATATAGGTTTCATGTACTATATTTTGACCTTAATACATTTCTGGAGATATTCAATTAACTGACACCTGAGAATACCTGCATAAGTTGTTTGATGTCGATTTTAATGATGCCCATTGAAATATCCTAACTGATTTGATTTAAACATATGTTATTGCCATATACTCGTTATAGGCAAACGGGTTGGGCCACAGGTTCTAACAACATTAGTTACGGCCCTTTCCAAAGTTAATCCTGATTAAACGGGGATTATGATCTATGACTTCTGAATAAAACATTAATACTAATACATGTTTGTTTATTTTTTGAGGAAAATCATATGTTATTCATTAATTCTTAATCCACAAACCCCATAAAATTATATGAACCAGTGCTTAATGTCTTATCTCTCTGCTAAATAGCATATAAAACAATATTGATTTTACATGCGAAACTGACGTGCATAGACGTGGACCTTAATGTTATATCCCTAGATCAGTAGATTAACGTGTGCTATGGGGCGTGAGAGGTGTTGCATCCCGCATTACCTCTCATGAACAGACTCAATAAAACCGAGTCTTCTTCTTTATCGGTTGTATTGTCGCTTCCAAAGGATCGCCTTTATCAGTATTTATTAACATTCCCACTAGCGTCTGTTTAGTGCAGTGTCGCCCTGTAAAATGTCTCCCCGTGCTACGAATCAGTAGTGTTATTTTTGCTGGTCCTTTGGGACCAACGAGCCCAATATAGGTGCATTTGAAGTAAAATACCGCTTAAGCCGGGGCTAGGGGCGTGAGAGGGGCTTACATTACCTTTCATGAACAAACTCAATAAAACCGAGTCTCCACATTATCCCAAGTGAAAATGAGATAATTTCACAAGGTTCAATTTCTCTACTATAAGATATGTGCTTAAATAAAATAAAATATAGTAAGAAACCGCTATGATAAATTGTTTAAAAATATATACAAAAGCGAATAATTATCATGGCCATGAAAAAAAATCCAAAATAAAGATACCTGTACATTAACGAGGACCTTAATGTTACATCCCTAGAAATGTAGATTAATGATAACTTAGTGCAGTATGGCAGCTGTAACAGGATGTCTTCCCGTGCTATGAATCAGTAGTGTTATTTTTACGGGTTCTTTCGGATCAACGAGCCCAAAACATGTGTATCTAAAGTAGAATACCGCTTAAGCCGGGACTATGGGGCGTGAGGGGTGTTTCTTCGTACATTACCTCTCATGAACAGACTCAATAAAACCGAGCCTGCTACTTTATTCTCTTGGATGTGTCTGTTGCTTCGAAAGGATCACCTTTATCCGTATTTATTAACATTCACACTAGCGTTCGTCTAGTGCAGTGTTGCGGCTGTAAAATGTCTCTCCGTGCTACGAATCAGTAGTTATTTTTACTGGTCGTTTGGGACCATCGACCCCAAATTAGGTGTATGTGAAGTGGAATACCGCTTAAGTCGTGGTTACGAGGCGTGAGAGGTGTTGCTTCTAACATTATTTCCCATGATCAATGTAAAACCGAGTCTGCTACTTTATTCTCTTGGTTTCCTGTGATGCTTCCAAAGGATCACCTGTATCAGTATTTATTACGTTACTGTAACTCGGTGTATGACCTTATTACCATTGGCATGACGCGTTCGTGTAACACTATATGTCTTAATAAGCACATATACCTGCTACCCTTGAAAACAAGAGTATTGAAGTTGGTGAAAACAGGAAAAATGTATTATTACCATATCCTTTTAACTTTAGTTAATCCAAAACTAACACACTTTTAAGGGGCCTAGGGGTTGTTTTTCGTTTCAAAGAAACATTCACATCGCAATAGTATGAACGTTTACATATTAGATATTGAAACTATGTTTTAATATTATTTTGTATTTCGGAATGCTATAAAAAAAATGTATGTGAAATTGTTACATAACTACAAAATGTATCAGTGCTGAAACTAATGCATAAAACTCTTAATTAAAAACATTCATCAGACTCTTTTCGATATTTGTGCTAGAATCAGGCAATATTTTGTGAAATCTCCACACTATCCCAAGTGAAAATGAGATAATTTCATAAGTAAATTTTCACAAGTTTCAATTTCACAACTTTTAGATATGTGCTTAAATGTAAATAAATCGCCATACCATCAGAAATATATAATGGTATAGTATGGTAATAGAAATATGAAATTGATACGACAAAATGTTTTAAAATGCAGACAAAGGCGAATAGTTATCATGGCCATGAAAATAATTCCAAAATAAAGATACCTATATATTTGGCATAGAAATGATAGACATAAACTAGTGTGTTGATTTTACTAAGTTTTACCTAAGAACGGCGGAATACACTGGTCTGCCGAAAACCTTAGAGAGAAATAAAAATAAAAATAAATGTATTTAAGTACTGGTACATATCAAGATTTAAATTTGCTATATTCCATAAACACCACATTAATTTCATATTCAACAGCAACTGCGTGTATTCCATGTTAAACGTAATGTGTTATCTAAACAGTTGATAATTGGGAAATGAAGACCACAGCAGATAATCAAACATATCGATCACTTAAAACGTCACGTATCCACGATCCATATGAGACGGTTGATTAAGTAAGTGTTTTTCATTTTCTAAACATAAATATTATTGAATGATTGACGTGCACACGATCCAGATAATAATAAATTTCGATGGTGTGATTGAGTACAAACGTTGATTATGTTTTCCGTTACTATTTGTACTGAAATGGTTTAATTGTAAGAAAGCATAATTACTTTTTCTTTGTAATATTACGTATATTAATATTACAATAGGCTAATATAATATAAGTTTCATGTACTAGATAAAAATACCAAAACAAACAAAAAACAAAAACATAGATTTGACCTTAGTCAATTTCTGGGAGATAATCAATTCACTGACAACGTCACGTGGGAATACCTACATATGTTGTTTGATGTCTATTTAAATGATACCTTTTTAAATAGCCTAATTAAACGGGGACTGAGATCTATGACTTCTGAATAAAAACGTGTTTGATTATTATTTGAGGAAAATCAAATGTTATTCATTAATTCTTAATCTACAAACTTCATCAAATTGTATGAACCAGTACGTCATATTTTATCTCTCTGCTAAATATCATAAGACAATATTGATTTTACATGCGAAACCGAGGTGCATAGACGTTACATCCCTAGATCTGTATAAATTAGTGCAGTGTTGCGGCTGTTAAAAGTCTCCCCGTGCTATGAATCAGTAGTTTTATTTTTACTGGTCCTTTGGTATCAACGCCTTTGGGATCAACGATCACAAATTAGGTGCATTTGAAGTAAAATATCGCTTAAGCCGGTGTTATGGGGCGTGAAAGATATTGCTTCCTACATTACTTCTCATGAACATACTCAATAAAACAGGTTGTGTGTGTTTTGTGTTGCTTCCAAAGCATAGGAACTATATAACGGTATCGTATATGGCATAGTAATAAGAAACCGTTACGACAAATTGTTTAAAAATGTAGACAAAAGGGAATAATTATCATGGCCATGAAAAAAATTACAAAATAAAGTTACCTATACATTTGGCATAGCCATGAAAAGACATAAACTAGTGTATTTGTTTCTCTGCCGATAACCGCGGTGGAAACAACATGAAATAGTAACTGAAAGTACTAGTACATACCAATATCTAAATTTGCTCTAGTCCATAAACACCACATTAATTTCATATTCAAAAACAACTGTGTGTATTCCATGTTAAACGTAATGTTATCTAAACAGTTGATAATTGGGAAATGAAGACCTGGTACAGCAGATAATCAAACATATTGACGATCCATATGAGAAAGCTGATTAAGCAAACGTTTTCTCATTCTTTAAACATAGATCATTTTGAATGATTGACGTGCACACGATCCATATAATAATTAATTTCGATGGTGTGAATGAGTACCAACGTTGTTTATGTTTTCCGTTACTGTTTGTATTGAAATGGTTTAATTGTAAGAAACCTTAATCACTTTTTCTTTGGAGTAGTACGTATAATAGGGTCATATAAGTTTCGTGTACTAGATAAACAAATAAAGTTTGACCTTAATCAATTTCTGGAAATAATTAATTCACTGACAATGTCACGTGGGAATACATACAGATCTCGTTTGATGTCTATTTTGATGATGCCCTTTGAAATAACCTAATTAAACTGGCACTATGATCTATGACTTCTGAATAAAACATAAATAGACTAACTCCGTTTCAGATGTCAACTAATTTGTAGCATTAATTGTAAAAGGGAAAAATGGCTGATGCGATAGTGCATTGTCCATCATCGTCCTTCACTCGTCTTATTACTCGTTAAGGCACATTTGCCTCGCCAGGAATAAATAATAAGTTCCATTTGAAAACGTTTTACATACTCCAATATTGGCAGATTGCCTATTTGAAAGCGGGCCTTTACTCCGTTTGTATAGATCATGATTATTATTGAGAAATCATAGGATAGTCCTCAATGTCTGAGATGTTGAAAATCCATTTTATAAATCATCACGTTATATTAAAATCGCTATATTAAACGATATGCATGTTAGTTCGAAACCGCAATCTCTACCCAGAGTTGTCTTTCTTGTATTCATTGAGTCAGAGCAAGGAACGAGGACCCTGGTAGAGATTGGCGAAACCGAAATGCAGAGACTTTGACAATCAGTATTAATGTAGCACTGTAATTATGTCTCCCCCAGTTTGTATTGTGTTTGTGCTGTCTGTCTGTCTGTCTGTCTGCTGTCGTTTGTATGACACAAAGTTTGTCACGACTTGTTCTCCTGTACCCCTGGCCGGATTTCAACGAAACTTTGCAGGGATGATCAGTACCAATACTAGTTGTGCATATCGTCGCCGTGTTCCGGTTGATAGATTATTTATCGGAGTTATGGCCCTTTAAAGGTTTTAATACACAAACCTTGTCAGGACTAGTTTTCCTTAAACCCTGGCCGGATTTCAACGGAACGTTGCAGGGATGATCAGTACCAAGCCTAGTTGTGCATATCGTCGCCGTGTTCCGGTTGAATGATTTTTGGCAGAGTTGTGGCCCTTTAAATGTTTTGATACACATACTTTGTCCGGACTAGTTCTCCTTAACCCCTTGCCGGTTTTCAACGAAACTTGTAGGGATGATCAGTACCAAGCCTAGTTGTGTATATCGTCGACGTTTTCCGATTGCATGATTTTTGGCGGAGTTATGGCCCTTTGAAATTTTTAATTGTCAGGACTAGTTCTCCTGAACCCCTGTCCGGCTTTCAACGAAACTTAGCAAGAATGATCTGTACCAAGTCTAGTAGCGCATGCCGTCGTCGTGTTCCGCTTGAATGTTTTTTGGCAGAGTTACTTTCCCCAGTGGGGGTGACATCTGTTTTTACTAAAAACAACCTCTAGGTTGTACTGTATCGCGTTGATGATTAGTGTATCGTGT
Source organism: Cyrtodaria siliqua (assembly GCA_037043455.1). NCBI lineage: Eukaryota > Metazoa > Mollusca > Bivalvia > Adapedonta > Hiatellidae > Cyrtodaria > Cyrtodaria siliqua. Next base: position 72,149 of record JAWPHD010010833.1, on the reverse strand, counting down.
AAATACTGAAAAGATGATCGCTTGGAAGCAACGAATGCAAATATGAGAGGCAAGCAGCAGACTCAGTTGTATTGAGACAACTTCATGAGAGGTAATATAAAGTGCGAGGTGTTGCGCCTTATTTTACCAACTCAACAAACACCAAGTCTGATACTGTTCTTTCTTGTTCGTGTTCGTTACTATCGAGGGATCCCATTTCCAGTATGCCTTACGGGACACGTTAACACATCACATTAGGTTATATTGGGACACCGATCTCAGTGGGAGATGAGAAGAATGATGAAGTTTCCCACCCGGTATGTCTCCGCCAGATCTACGCGGGGCAGAGGTCTGTAGCTCTTGAAGCATAGCAAGTAAATGCAGATTGATAATATGCTGAACCAAAATTCCTTTGCTTATATGAGTTTTTCGATGCAACTTTAGGCTGAGGATATGCTTAAATTTGTGCTTGATCTATATTTTAATCACTTTCAGATTCATGCTAAGGTTAGATATTATTGTTATGCCTCCGAAGGGAGGCTTATAGTAATCGCACCGTGCATCCGTCCGTCCATCCAAAACAATCGTTTCTCAGCTATAACTTTGAAAGTACTAAATGAAACTGCACGCCAACGTTAATAACAACGAGAAACTATCAAATCCGTACATCAAAGGTCAAGGTCACACTAAGAGGTCAAAGGTCAAAGAGTAAACAGCGTTTTTCGGGGGCATTTGCCACTCACTGATGACATTTCTTGTTTATTAGTTTTATAATAAGTATTATGGCCCCGAAAGGGATTCGGGGGCATATAGTAATCGCACCATCTGTCTGTCAGTCCGTCCGTCCGTCAGTCCACAGTTCGTGTCCGGACCGTAACGCCACAACCCCTGCAACGATTTTTAAATAACTTGGCACAAGTGATCACCATAACAAGACGATGTGTCGCGCGCAAAACCCAGGTCCGTACCTCAAAGGTCAAGGTCACACTTGCAGTTCATATATCAAAAACAGGTACGCATTTTCGTGTCCGGACCGTAACGTCACAATCCCTGGAGGGATTTTTAAATAACTTGGCACAAGTGGTCACCATAACAAGACGATGTGTCGCGCGAAAAATCCAGGTCCGTACCTCAAAGGTCAAGGTCACACATGCAGTTAATATGTTAAATACATGTACGCAATTTCGTGTCCGGACAGTAACGTCACAACCCCTGCAGGGATTTTTAAATAACTTGGCACAAATGATCATCATAACAACAAGATGTGTCGCGCGCAGTACCCAGGTCCGTACCTCAAAGGTCCAAGTCACACTTGCAGTGCATAGGTCAAAAACAAGTACGCAATTTCGTGTCCGGACAGTAACGTCACAACCCCTGCGCGGATTTTTAAATAACTTGGCACAAGTGATCACCATAACAAGGCGATGTGTCGCGCGCAATACCCAGGTCCGTACCTCAAAGGTCAAGGTCAGCAGTTTCGTGTCCGGACCGTAACGTCACAACCCCTGAAGGGATTTTTTAATAACTTTGCACAAGTGATCACCATAACAAGACGATGTGTCGCGCGCAAAACTCAGGTCTTCAAGGCCAAGGTCACACTTGGAGGTCAAAAGTCAAATAGTGTCCTGTCAATAACTCTGGCATTCATGGACGGATTTTCAAATTACTTGGAACAAGTGCTCACCACAACAAGACTATGTGTCGAGCACAAAATCCAGGTATGTGGCCCCAAGGGCAAGGTCACACTTAGAGGTCATAAGTCAAATCGTGTCCGGTCAATAACTTGTGCATGCCTGGACGGATTTTCAAATAACTTAGCACAAGTGCTCACCACAACCAGACGACGTGTTCCGCACAAAATCCAGGTCCGTGGCTCCAAGGTCAAGGTCATACTTAGAGGTCAAAGGTCACTCCGGGGGCATTTGTCACTGACAGTGATATTTCTTGTTTTTATTTATTCATTGGAAATCAATCACAAACCTTACTTGTAAACTTACGTGAGGTTTGAAAGCTCTACGTCTTTCTTTCCTTCCCTATAATGAGCCGGAAACACTAATAAACGTAGTGAAATGAATCTGACGGGTAAACTACATGTATTTTCTGAAATATATATTCCATTCCAAACCTTCAAATAAACCATTTAAAACAATAAGCATATAGAATAAAACATGGAAAATATTCATGATGCTTTGGAAAGGGAAGTTCGTGGGTAAATTGGAAAATAAAAGAATATTTATAAAGATTATCATAATGATCGTGTTAAAGTAAGATATCATTTTAACTGTAATCTATTGCGAATTTAAATTTAATATAATTGGTGAATTATACTCAAATTGCACAGCAAATACCAACAACAGTCAAACAGAATAAATAGTGAATGTATCCTTATGATCCGCTGACTTTATTTTAATTTGTCTTTTCAACGAATTTATTGATTAAAGATATGTGTCTCTCAGGGGCGTAGCTGACCTGAAATGCATATATAGGTCCGACAAACTCAGGGCGTCCGGGGCATGTTTCACCGGCTTTTTTAAAACATAGCTACGCAATGGCACATTTTTGAGTATAGATCTATATGACAGAGCACTTGTGTTAATTTTTTTTCAATTTTCAAATTGATGTGTAGGACCGGGCCTATATGGCCTAATAGTAGCTACGCCGATGTCTATTATATGTAACCTTTACATATGTTATATTACTACTATTACATCGCCCTTATGAGATCCGGCTTAGCATTTATGTTTAGGTACGTGATATAATTTTCGCCAAAGACTTTTATCAGGACATTTGAGAGCGTTTGACTGCCCGCATTGTGCAATATCACTTTGAAAATGTCATAGCCAAAACCATTTGTTTCAATGACGCTAATATTTTATTCCTAAGAGTTGGCTATATCAGGTGCAATCTATAAAAAAAAAGTGGGGTTCATCTTCAACACTGCCATTACCACATGATCTGCAAACTCGGTTCTCACTCGCTACGTGTTTGTATATGACAAAACGTCATACACAAACGTAAAGATATCGACGATATTGTTTATCAAAACATTTCTAGATGTATTATATTCATATGAAGCAGTGTTTATTAAAACATGGCAAGATGTGGTATTCATATCCAACTGTGACGACTCACTACAAGTACATTTTTGTTGTAGATATATGTTGTCGAGCTTAGCTAATACTGTTGACATTAAAGACCTATTTATGCTTAGTGTTTTAAGCAGAATGTAGAAATATTGCTTTCTATTTAGGAAAAATCACCTTCGACTAAACTTAAACTGGCATGAACTCCGTATTGTATATTTCCGCACTTTTGGGGAGTCGATGGTACACAGATGACATTAAAGTGACTAAATGCTGGCAACCCGATAAAGCCTTATGACCGTGACCTCCTTTGAAACAGGCGATTAATAATCGACCTTATTGAGTTTTCGATCGAAAAGTAAATAACACATACCTTTGAAAAAAAAATTGTAAAAGGAAATCAAAACGTGAAAACACTATTGAAAACCAAAACATGATACGACTCAATGCTGTAAAGGTGTAGAGAAATTAAGCTGGGCCATGACAAGTAAGTCGAATACCAACACATGGCATAGCTATGATAAACATAAACTAGTGCGCATGTGCTGCTTTATATTATACATACATTACAGAAGACGGATCGGAGGAGAAATCGTACCCTACGCACCGCACGTATATGACGTATGGTGGATTATACGCAACACCACTTAAAGGGACACACGGCAATCTTAAAGATTTTATCGAGCACTAAAATTAGCCTTCCAGTTTCGTTCTGACTTTAAACCTTATTACATATAATTAAATATTTGTTTGAGTTTTCAGTTTTTCTTCTTATTTTACCATAGGTTTACATTATAGTATTGATGCAATATAATCACCAGTTAGTAATATACAAAAACAAATCGTTTTATAGTATTCCTGTAATTAATAGTAATGACTGAACAAATGCAGAAACGGAGAATATCAACATTCAACAATGTTGTGAAGGGGTAGAGAATTTAAGCTTATAGTTATCAGGGCCATGACAAGTAAGTCGAATACCAACAAATGGCATAACTATGATAGACATAAACTAGTGCGCATGTGCTGCTTTATGTTATACATACATTACAGAAGACGCATCGGAGGAGAAATAAAATGTCGTACCCTACGCACCGCACGTATATGACGTATGATGGATTATACGCAATACCACTTTAAAGGGACACACGAAAATCTTGAAGATGTTATCGAGCACTTAAATTAGCCTCTAGATGTATTAATCCAGTTTCATTCTGACTTTAAACCTGTTTATAAGGTGTAGGGAACAATGATTTATTTCTTTACAATGTTAAACAACGAGTACACGATAACTTTATTCGAGATATGCACTCCTGTTTGGAAAATTCAGGCAGAGCTAATTTTTACATATTGATAGTAGATAACTATGTTATGAAACCTTACTTATATGTTTTCAATATACCAAAGTATAGAAATGCATTATCAAGACTAAGACTATCATCTCATAACTTACAAATAAAAGATGGCATAAGCCGAATAGCATACCAATAAATGAACGAAAATGTATCACATGTGCACAACTAGAAGATGAGTATCACTTTGTTATTGAATGTTCATTATATAAAGAAATTATATAAAGAAATTTTATTGGAAAGGACCAAGTAGGTTAAATTTTTTGGAACTTCTAGTGAAAATCACAAAATTATAAAAAAATATGAGCGTCTTTGTTTTTAAAGCCTTTGAGGTAAGAGGGCTAAATGTGTTAGCTAATAGTAATTAGTGTACAAAACACATTTTATATTAAAATACATGAAACTTACTCTTTAATATCTAGACAAGTTGTTTTTGTTTTGTACAAAGATTTAAAATGTTATTAAAGTTTATTTGATGTTTTCTATAAAAGGTGAAATAAAGTTATTTAGGATTTAAATGACTGTCATCTTCTCCGCATATATTATGCGATTAAAAACTGTTTAAAATGTATTAATAATAACAATAGCATACAGGATTGAAAATATTTCTTGAATTGTTACTTTCAAAAGCTTTATAATTATATGTCGTGTTGAGGTTGAAACACTAGTACTTTTGCATAAGTACACATAACTATTGCATGTACCTGCTCTCAACCTTGTATCCTCATGGGTCTTATGACATTTTGGAATTTTGCTGAATAAAAGATATCTATCTTATAATTAAATATTTGTTTAAGTTTTCAGTTTTTCTTCTTATTTTACCATAGGGTTTACATTATAGTAGTGATGCAATATAATCACCAGTTAGCAATATACAAAAACAAATCGTTTATATTATTTTTATAATTAATATTAATGATTGAACAAATGCAACTTTTGTGAACAACTACCGAGTTTTTAAAAAAAATCGATTGCCATGTGTGCCTTTAACACTGCCAGTAGTCGCGGCGCAGCATACAATAAAAAAAAAAATGCAAGTTCTAATACGTACCAATATTTAAATTTGCTAAATTTCATAAACACAACATTAATTTCATATTCAACAGCAACTACGTGTGTTCCATGTTAAACGTAACGTATCTAAACAGCTGGCAATTGGGAAATGGAGACATAGTAGAGTAAAATTAAAGTCGTTCAATCATTTCAAACAAGATATTAATGAATTATCGATCCAGATATTAAATCAATTTCGATCTATTATTGAATGCGATATTTTCCATTTCTATTTTAACTGAAACGGTTAATTGTAAGAAACCTAAATTACATTTTGACTTTAATCAGTTTCTGAAAGTAATCAATTATATAAACGTCACATGGGAATACCTGCAGATGTAGCTTGACTCCTAATTTAATGATGTCCTTTGAACTAACCTTATTATAGGCTTATTAAAAGGAAACTTTTATCTATCACTTCTGAATAATAAAAACAAATGAATAATGTAGTTATAGATTTGAGTGTATTCGTAGCAAATGCAATAAAAGCTAACTCGATGACGCATTGCCCATCGCCGTAAGCCATCCATCTTATTACTCTTTGAGGCACATATACCTCGTTAAGAAGAATTACCATGAAACTGTTTCACGTACGCAAATGACCCCTAACACCGCCTGTAAAGTCTATATAGGATATATGTGTCTGTCTGTCATTAGGCAGATATCTTTTATTCATAATACGTTTTTCAAGAATTGTTAAATAATGGTTTAAACTACTGAAAACAGACAACATAATACTTAAAAATACATACATGTCATCATTAAACTTATAATGCCCGTTTTCATCAGAAAAGGAGGGATTACTTTTTATTATAGGAATACATTCGACTACACCTCGGAGGCTTACATGTAATTAGTGGTGGTAAACCACTAGAATATTTGATACCCTCGACATGTTAATTCACCCTCAGATATTGTGTTCTTATAAAATGTCTTAAGCAGCAAATATGCATGCTACCATTGCAGGCGGTGAAGATTAATACAATAGTACCATTGAGTTTATTTATAACAATGTAATAAACCTTAATCCTACACATGTTTAAAGAGTCGAGATGTTCGTGTTGCATGTTCATAGAATATTTCGCATCTAAACAAAATATATATGTTTACATACTAGTAAATGGAATAGTGTTTTAATTGTAATTTGTAATTTCTTAATACAAAATTAAATAATGTATGTTATACAACTTAAATTATATCGATGGTAAAAATAAAATGCATACAATACTGTATGACATGTGCGTTTAAAATTAGGCAATATTTTGTGAAATCTCCGCACTGTCCCCACATGAAATTGAGATAATGTCACAGGCTACAATTTTTCTATTTTTAGGTTTGTGCTTAAAAGTCCCTATCCCGCAATGGACAGGCACATTTTAGGCAGATGTGTACCCTTTCTAAACCTACTGACTACGAGGTGTATATATATATATATAACTTACACATATATATATATAACTTACACATTTTGAGAATCAATCCAAACTCTATAGACACAAAATTAACGGTTTTAACCAGCCAGCCAAAACTCCACAACAAGAGTTACAAACTCATAATTCATTTTACGTATATTTAATCACGGGCTTCTTAAGAACAAGTAAATAAGCCTATAGTATTAATCGGCACATATACTTAATTAAAGGACCTGAACACCTAGACAGAGTTTTGATGAACGGTTTTGTAATGTAATTTTGACGTTATTTAACGGGTAAGTTTATTTAAATACAAATAAAACGCCATACAAGCATAGACATATAATGGGATGGTAAAAAGAAACCGATACGACACATTGTTATAAATGCGAGATACAGTTTAAAGCAAATAATTATCAAGGTCATGAAAAGAAGTAGAAAACATGTGTTCATATAGAAATGATAGGCATACGCTAGTGTGTACGTATTGCTGTAAGTTAAACCTATATTACAAAATACTGGTAGAAGGATAACTATCTTACGCTACGTACATACGTACATACGACGGAATATAACAGTAGTTTACAATTGTCTGCCGAAACCGCAGTGGTGAATAAAATAAAATAATAATTGTTAAAGGGACACACGGCAATCTTGATTTTTTAAAAACTCATGGCGTCCCGTTAGTTTTTCTCTTCACTTGCATTTGTTCAATCATTAATAGTAATTGTTAGAATAGTTCAGAGCAAATTATGTTTACATATTACTAACTTTTTATAATAGTGCATCAATAAAATTTGGTGAAATATTGAAGAAAATTGAAATATGCAAGCAGTTTTAAAGTCAAAATGACGCAGGATAACTAAATTAAGGAGCAAATTTTAATGTTTGAATAAAACTCAAGATTGCCATCTGTCCCTTTAAAGTACCAGTACATACCAATATGTAAATTTGCTATATTCCATAAACACAAAAGTAAATTCATTTTCAAGAACAACTCGTGAAGTCCATGTTAAACGTAACGTATCAGTCCTAGTGTAGTAAGTACAGTCTTCCATTTATTGCAAACTTATCGATTTAATTGTTTGTCCCCATACGATCCAGATGAGGTAGTTGATTAAGCGGGATTATAGAAAAATATATATGTATTTATCTTCGGTCTATTGATGCATTGTTCGACTATACGTTGTGTACAGTGTTTAAATTGTGTGCGATTGTTAAATATATATGTAAAACATAGTTCCTGATTAAATAACAAACCTCTCCGGGGCCATTCCTACTTCTGTATTTATTCTTTATTGCATCTTTCTGACGTAAGATGATAAATAATTTATGTTTGGCCTAGAAAGAAATGACAGAGAAAACATAAAGAGAGGATATTACATGAATGCCTGTTTAATACTGATGTTTGTTTGTTTGTTTGGTGTTTAACGTCATTTTCCAGCACTTTTCAGGCTATGTATGACGGTCGATTTTTTTTTTGTGGTGGAGGCAGACCACCAACTTATTCCTGGTTAGAACCAGTACTGTATACCTCCCCAAATCTTTAAGAATCGACACTTGCTCACTTACAAGTTGAGCTCCCAGTGGGATTCGAACCCGCAGCGGTGAGAAGCGAGCAGGTTTACAACGCATATTGAAACTAGTTGAATAAAATTATGAAGCACGATTTATTAAATGATAAATTTATTAAACTGTTGGATAAAAGAAATATGATGCGGGGCTGTGCCCAACGAGTTTATCTAGTTTATCACATAATTCCGTGTACAAATGGTTAACGACTTTGTGTTGTAAACCTTAGCCTCTCACCGCTGCGGCTTCGAATTCCACTGAGAGCTCGACTAGTAAGTGAGGAAGTGTCGATTCTTACGGATGGCGGGAGGTGTACAGTACTGGTTCTACCCAGGAAAGTGGGTGGTCTGCCTCTACACAAAAAAAATCGACCGTCATATATATAACCTTACATGTGTTGAAAATGACGTAAACCACCATACAAACAAACAAACAAAAAACAACAAATGCCACATAACGTACATTTCTTAATGTAACTGCCTAAATACCATTGTCATGCATGTACATGATGACGTCGTATGTTACTTCGGTCTTCTCGTACCGCAACGAGAAACCCGATTAGGTCTCACACCTCAATTAATTTTCCAATAGGGTTACTGTAAAATCTTTTCCAACATCCGAGCGTCAAAGCTGGGCAGCAGACATTGTTGTTGGTTTAATATTTTCAATATAATCAAGACCATTAATTTAAAGTGTAAAATACATAAGTTAGCCAGAGTTTCTCGCTCATCTTTATGTGACCCCAGAGCTTTAATTATCAGCCCAGGTGACCCCTATGGAAAATACAAAATGCATACACTATCTAGCTGAATATGTGGTGCTTCGGTCAAACACTTCTGAAATTGGAATGAAACCTCAAATCAACATGGGATTTTCTGTATCATCTGTCTTTTACACTGCAGATGTTTGTTAAAGCAAAGAAAAAACGATTTTTCAAATAAAACATTACCAAAAATTGAGAAAAACATAAAGTTTTTTTCTGTTTTCCTTTTGTCTCTAGGTCCGTGAGTTTTCAGGATAGATAATAGAGGAATGAGACCTGAAGATTTCTTCGGTCTTCTCGTATCGCACCGAGCAAACCGATAACGTCTTAGGTTATTTCGATCTTCTCGTACCACACCGAGAAAACCGATAATGTCGTCTCGTACCGCTCCGAGCAAACGATAAGGTCGTATTTACTTCGGTCTTCTCGCACTGCAACGAGCAAACCGATAACGTTGTAGGTTACTTCGGTCTTCTCGTAATTTCACTAGTGTATTATGTCACGACTTTATGACACTCCCACACCGCAAGTTATATGTGATAATAATGACATATTGACCTACACAAGGTTCAGATTATTCTGTCGCTTGATAAGTCAAAAGGTTTTTCTGCAGTAGCTTGAGCTATTTAAATAATACGTACATCAATTATATATCATTAGAACTGGTATTGTTAGTGGTAAATAGTTTCTATATAACACCATTTCCATGAACCCGTTTATTGACATTTCAATATTTGATAGATGACCCATAAAACTGTTTCTGACGTTTGTAAAGGAAGATTTTTAATTATTTAATCTTAGATTTTCTTTCGAATAATAGTTTTCTTATATTGTTAACTGAAAATCTGCAAACGCCATTAAAATAAATTAATACTTGCTTTTTGACTGCCTACGCGGTTTTATATTCATATATACATGATCATTGTCGTTATACGTATATGTCCTGCCTAGTTTACTAGAGGATACAGCCTAGCGAGGATTATGTGATTTACAAAGTCCCATTCGGGATGACAATCGGGTGAGAGTTATGTTTGGTGCACCCTAGAACCTGGTTTAACCTCCCTCATCCCTAGCGGCCTTTTTGCCACCGATCGTTCCAATGCTGTACTTCTATTGTCAGTTCTTACGGATAGCGGGGTGTAAAGTTCTTGTTATATCCAGGAATAAATGGGTGGTCTGCCTCGACCGTCATGTGTATACACGTATATTTTAAAATGGGCTGAACATTTCGTAGAACACCATTTAAACAACCAACCATATTGTCAACCCGTTTATGTTTATAATGTCCCATACTTTGATTCATTTTCGTAACAATTCCTTGTAATAATTATTTATTTTGATCCCGTGTTTGAGGTTGATTGTGTTCTGTGAATGCTGCATTTCCTGGTCGACTTGCATACGTACTTGTATCATTTATCTCCCTTGTATCATTTATCTCCCTTGTATCATTTATCTCCCTTGTATTATTAGGTAATAATACTTTTACATATGAAACCGACGTACAGAATGTTACAATACTGGATTTATGATTACTGTGTCAAGGTATGGTCACTCGACGTATGACGTGGACATTACTGTTCATCCATTCATATAAACAACCAAAAAGAACCCACTGAATGAATAGTTTAACAGTAATTTGTGTTGCAAATTATGCGACATCGAGAAATCTCTACCAGAATATATCCTCTAACAAACTGGGCGGCATTAATAGGCAATACAAACATAACTGAAATATTTATACATGTATGAATATAAAAAATAAAATTCTAGAAAGCCACAAAGAATGTACTCGCTGACTCGGCAGAAGCCAGAGTAACAAGAGAATAAACCACTGAGGGCAAGACAAGACAATACTGAAACAAGCATTAAAGATGAATAGCCACCCTTTTTGTAGTATTATCAATTAACAGCATATGAATATTTCTTGATAATCCCCGAGAGAAACATACATTTAAAACTGCTAATAACTTGTATGTAAAAATAAGTATTATTTGCATGACGTAGATAACTACTTTTACCATTGCGTGACTGCACGGGGAAATGAGGTAAATTTTAATTGTATAGCTGCACAACTATTGCCAGATAATTGATAAATACATTTACCTGTGGATTAATTTACCTGTTCAAAGTTTCCTACGTCATCAAATAAAATCTTTTTAATCGCGCTTTTCACATAGATTGCAATGTGTGAATTGTAAATATATATTGTTGTGTATTGATTTCGATTTAAATAAACATAAACATGTTCATGGAATAAAACATGGCCGGGGAACTTTAAACGCTACCGTACGTTTCAAGATTTGCCAAAACAGCGGTACTCAGTGACTTGGTAGAAGCCAGAATAGCAATAGAATAAACCGTTGAGGGCATGGCAAGACGGATTGAAGAGCAAACGCTATACAACTTGTATCCTTCAATCCATTTGAAGGTGTACATATAGAATGTACGACTGAACATTTGTTACTTCCCAAAGTTACTTTAAGCTTTCAAGTACATAATATCCTCCTAACGGAATTAATTCACACGATGTAGACAATATCACTGTCATTTTTCCAATTATTCCGATCCTAAAACCTTTATTAAGGAAGGTGTTTTTTTCACACATTCTACATTTGTGCATTTTGATCCACAGCACAGCTGCGCGGTTTTATACAATTTGTGACCCATCATTGACATCGCAAACAATTAAAAACAATCCTTAACATATGCTAAAACATATATCGAGGAAGTCCCTGTTTCGGAGACCTTAAATATAACAAGCGGCTTCCGTATTAAGTAAATTAAGTAAATAATATGTTTTCATTTCTTGCTTTTACACCAATTCTATTCCTTTTATGTTGTAAAAACACATTCCAAACAATGCTATATTTACCGAGATATCTGTCATGTTTTAATGCAGTAAATGTGTACACACAAACTGATGACGTGTACCTGTTTCGGTGACTTTCTAATGTACAGGGTTAGCCAAATATTTTCACCAATATACACTTTTGAAACATTTGATAACGATAAAACTAACATATTTACAGTATATTTGCACAAATTAAGGCAAATTATTCTTTTGTATGACAATAACAAATTAATTCCCTGCTTCATTAGCATCCTTTCTCGATACATTTAATTAAATCTAGTGAAAACCACAGATATGCAGTTTTTCAACTTTTCTGGTTGAAACTCGTTTCAAACACAACATTTTTCATCATCAGATGCGTCCCTTTCAATGTCATTGTCAGATACAGATAACCCCTGTAGCCCAGATGGTTCTGGTCTGATATTGCTACAATTTACTTAAACCATATACGCGGTTGCATACTTTTGAGCACACCCTGAAGTAAGATATTGGCCATGATCTTGTCGATATCATGTGACATGGTTGAGCAAAAGGGGAAATGCTTGTTTCGATGCCAAATTATCATTATAGACTAAATTAATGAAAGGTATGTAAAAGTAATAAGAAATAATGGTAATGTTTTCATATCAGTTCATAAAATAAGCATTTAATAACCTGTTTGAATCAAAAAAAAGTTCAAGATGACAGACGTGACGTTTCAATGTTTACACATAATACCGCATAACTGATGACGTCATACTACTTCCGATAAAAAAATATGTACGCAATAAACAAAAGTCACCGAAACAGCTACGTCACCGAAAAGAAATATAAAAAGATCGGACTTGAAAAGTAGCATTCAAGGCGGACAGTAAACCACAAAACACAGAAACAAACACGCAAACAGACACACAAGAAGGCAAAAGCAATAATAAATGCAAACGACATCACAAACACAAAAAGGGTTGACAATAGGGCTACCGCCTTGGAACGGTCAGTGGCAAAGTAGGCCACTGGTGGTTTAAACCGGTTCTAGGGTGCACCAAACCTCACACTTACCCTACTGCCATCCCATTAAAACAGGACAGTGTAAATAAAGAAATCCCCGCCATGATCTAATCTCCACCCAACAAGGCAGCATCAATAGGCAATATAAGTAAAACACAAATATGCTCGTGTAGATATAATACAAAAAAACAATAGCCTAGAAAGCCACAATGAAGGTACTCAATGACTTTGCAGAAGCCAGAGCAGTAAGAGAATAAACCATTAAGGGCACGACAAGAAAGATCATGGACAAACATCAAACGCCACCGTCCCAATGGGCTTTAGGTAGGCGTCATCATAGGGTCCACAGCCTGTCCGGTCATCGTACAATTAAAGAGGAAAGCATAGTGGCGGACTGTAAAAGGGTCCACCACCAAGCATGCAGTGCGTTGCAAAATGATAGGGTCATAAGTCATTCTTAACATGTTTTTCAAAAATGGACGTGACATTACTTTACATATTTGATTGTTTTTCTTTGATATATATATAAGCAAAAGGGTTGGGTCACAAATTCTTCCAACATTAAAAGGCCCCTTCCCGTAAGTATTGTAACTAACAAGTAACAAGACGGGAGATGGCCCATCCTCGTGGTGAGGAAAGAAATAAAGTAATAATGTGTTAAAGTACCGGTACATACCAATTCTTAAATTTGCTAAATATCATACACATAACGGTAGTGCTAAATATCATACACGTGCTAAATATCATACACCTAACGGTAGTGCTAAATATCATGCACATAATGATAGTGCTAAATATCATACACATAACGATAGTGCTAACTATCATACACGTGCTAAATATCATACACCTAACGGTAGTGCTAAATATCATACACATAACAATAGTGTTAAATATCATACACTAAATAGTATACACAATAACGGTAGATGCAGTCAGCATCCAACTTCTGCACGTATTCCATTCGTTCAACAGTAATTAATTTAACTATTGATTAAGCATGAATGTCGGATGTAAATACATCCCCGAACGGGAGTCCAGTTTGATAAAGAGAAAGAACTGCATTGATTTGTTCGATTATGTAATTGTTCACGTTCACATTGAGCATGCGGGATGCGATTGAAATGAGTAATTAATTTCGATCGTGCGATTGGGTGCGAACGTTTTGTATTTTCTCCGTTTGGTGTTACCATTTTAATGGAAACGCGACACAAAGTCACGAACAAGAAAACAATCCTAAAATCATATGTGTTTTAAGAATTTAATGTAACACGGTCATACAGTATTAACAGTATTTACTTAAATGGCATGAACTAATCCTTTATTTTCCTTCACTGATCTTAATACGAGGAATTCTCCATTTAGAATGACATGGAAATGGTAAGTATAAGACCATGTATAAACACTGCATTGCCATTTATGTAACTAGTACGTTAAAATGATTTGATTACGTGCTGTGCTCAATTATACGGGAAGTTGAAGTCAAACATCACTCTCTCCTAGGCTTCTTACCCAGGTGCCCGCCCGTGTACAAAAATAGCCCAGAGGTCCACGCGGGTCTTCCTCCACCAATGGGAAGTCGTCATATGGCATTAGCTGTTCGTTCGACTATAACATCCTATTCAATTGCTCCATGGAATTTAAAGAATATTGGAAGGGCATATAGTGTTACCCCCGTCCGTATGTCCGTGTCAAAAATGTTGTCCGGACTCTAACTTGGGTAATTGTATTGTTCAAATTGTATAAGGACACAATGTAACGGCCAAGTTCGATAACCGGCCCCATCGCCTCAGTATTTCCAGAGTTATGCCCCTTAGAGTAGTAAACATGCACGAAATTAATGTTGTACTAACTTGTGTGATTGTTTTCCAATATTCTCCAAAGTTGGTCGAATTGTATACGGCAACAAGTCTCGGCAAAGTTCGATAATCGGCCACATCGCCTCAGTATTTTCATAGTCATGTCCCTTGAAATAGTAAAAATTCACAAAATTAATGATGGCCCACCTTAACTTGTGAAAGTGTTATCCAATCTTCTCCAAACTTTGTCAAGTTGTATATGGGCACAATGTCTCGGCAAAGTTCGATAATCGGCCACATCGCCTCAGTTTATCGTGGGTTACGCCCCTTGGAATAATAACAATTAACAAAATTACTGATGGTCATAACTTGGGAAAGTGTTATCCAATCGTCTTCAAACTTGGTTAAATTGTATATGGGCACAATGTCTCGGCAAAGTTTGATAATCGACCCCATCGCCTCAGTAATTTCAAAGTCATGTCACTTGAAATAGTAAAACTTCACAAAATGTATGTTGTCCGGAGTCTTACTTGGGTATTAAATTATTATTCAATTTTCTCCAAACGTTGTCAAATTGTATATGGGCACAATGTCTCGGTAAAGTTTGATAATCGACACTATCGCCTCAGTAATTTCAAAGTCATGTCACTTGAAATAGTAAAATTTCACAAAATGTATATTGTCCGGACTCTTACTTGGGTAATTATTATTCAATTTTCTCCAAACTTTGTCAAATTGATTGTATATGGGCACAATGTCTCGGCAAAGTTCGATAATCGGCCACATCGCCTCAGTATTTCCAGGGTTACGCCCCTTGGAATAATGACAATTAACACAATTACTGATGGCCAGTCTTAACTTGGGGAAGTGTTATCCAATCGTCTTCAAACTTGGTTAAATTGTATATGAGTACAATGTCTCGGCAAAGTTTGATAATCGGCCACATCACCTCAGTATTTCCAGGGTTACCCCACTTTGAATAATAACAATTAACAAAATTAATGATGGCCAGCCTTAACTTGGGAAAGTGTTATCCAATTCATAATTTTGACAATATCCAATTCATAATTTTGACAAAGCATCATGAAAATACACTAACCAATCAGTGAGCAGAAATTTGAGACACCTCTACATTCTGGTAGGTGATAAACTCGGTCTTTATCCTTGATGTTCAACCAAGTTTACTGTTAAAATTTAGGTATTTATAGTGTGATTATTTTGAAACACTGCAAATCTCATACATATTTTTATGCAAACTGAGTCAAAATATGTATCTTTCAAAATCGAATCTTGAAAATATCATCGTTTTACTCTGCCAAAGATTTTTATTTTACTACAGAACCTAACGATAAAAACCGAGTAACACAACTTTTATCACCTAGTGAAAATAAGGTCAAATCTCAACATTTTGGCAATGCAAAATTATGTACTTCTTCAAACTTGGTTAAATTGTATATAGGCACAATGTCTCGGCAAAGTTCGATAATCAGTCCTATCAACCTCAGTAATTTCAGAATGTTCGAAAGACAATTTCCTTATTACTATACGGAGCAAGATCGGGGTATCCCTGTCCTTTGCACACATTTCTAGCTGTATGTATATTTTAAGTGGATTCGGGGTTTCCTCAACTGTTATTGATTTGCTTTAATTTGCATGGTTTTACGGTTTAATGTCCGAAAGACAATTTCCTTATTACTATATGGAGCAAGATCGGGGCATCCCTTCCTTTGCACATATTTCTAGCTGTATGTATATTTTAAGTGGATTCGGGGTTTCCTCAACTGTTATTGATTTGCTTTAATTTGCATGGTTTTACGGTTTTTGGTTGTTTGGCAACGATTTAACAGGACCGATACAATTCCAAGCGTTAAAGAAACCCGCCAAATAACGGCAAAAATTACAATACAAAACCGTTTATCAAAACTCTATTCAGGTGTTCATGTCATATAATAATGTATACGTGCCGATTAAAAGTATAGGATGTTTTTTATGGGTTCTTAAAATATCCATGACTGAATATGCGTAATATGAATAATGTGTCGATACAACTCAATTCAACGCTCCAGTTTTGGGAGTTGACCTGGCTCGTTAAAGCCATTTATATTGTGTCTATAGAGTTTGAATTCTCAAAATATGCAAGTTATATATATATACCTTGTCGTCAGTAGGTTTAGAAACGGTGTAAATATGTTGGCTGTTGTTGACGGGATAGCTATTTTAAAACGTATTGTAAGCTATTGTGTGCCTTAGAGGAGGCAGCTGTGTGCCGCAAAGATCTTTGTGTCAGCAGAGGCCATTGTGTCCTGCAGAGACTATTGTGTCCTGCAGAAGTCATTGTGTCCATAGAGGCCATTATGTCCCGCAGCGGCCATTATGTCCCGCAGAGGCCACTGTGTCCCGCAGAGGTCATTGTGTCCATAGAGGCTATTATGTCCTGCAGAGGCCATTATGTCCCGCAGTGGCCATTGTGTCTCGCAGAAGTCATTGTTTCCGTAGAGGCCATTATATCAAGCAGAGACCATTGTGTCCGCAGAGCCCATTAGTGTCCCGCCATTGTAGCTGCAGAGGCCATTGTAATTGCATAAGCCATTGTGTCTACGGGACACAATGTTCTCTACGGGACACAATGTTCTCTGCGGGACACAATGATCTCTGCGGGACACAATGTTCTCTGCGGGACACAATGTTCTCTGCGGGACACAATGTTCTCTGCGGGCATAATGTTCTTTGCGGGACACAATGACCTCTGCGGGACACAATGACAATGACCTCTTCAGCCACAATGACCTCTGCTGGACGAATTGACCTCTGCAGTCACAATGGCCTCTACGGGACACAATGTTCTCTGCGGGACACAATGGCCTCTGCGGAACACAGTGACCTCTCCAGCCACAATGGCCTCTGCAGGACACTAATGGACTCTGTGGAAACAATCAGTGTTTTCCCTAGGGCCATAAGGCATGTCACATGTCACATGCATCATGCCTTCCAGGCTAAAGAAGGCAAAACAACATGCTTTTATCTCAGCATCATGCCTTTAAATATTACATGACCGTATCAGTTACTATTTGCTCCAGAACTACGATAAAGGTGGTCAATTTCCTCAGTAGACTATTTTCTATATAAGCAGGTGTACATTTTACACCCAGTTCACGAGATTTAACGCCAAAACGACATGTCCAATAACTCTTGACTTTCATTTTGGCAGTTATACCCCTTTTCATAAATCTTTATCCTGCAACCTAACCTAGCTCTTAACTTTACAAAATATTGACCTATGGTCATGAAACTTTATACAGTTCTTCCTTATCAATTATCAAGTGCAGATGTGTGCCCCTTCTCATAAACTTTAACACTTAAAAAAAATAGACTGCTACATTATTCATGAAGGACAGCACCACCTGTGTTCAAACTGTGTACTTATATTGCCTATTGATGCGGATTTGTTGGTTAGAGATTAGATCATGGCGGGGATTTCTTTATTTACACTGTCCTGTTTTAATGGGATGACAGTAGGGTAAGTGTGAGGTCTGGTGAACCCTAGAACCGGTTTAAACCCCCAGTGGCCTACTTTTCCACTGACCGTTCCAAGGCGGTAGCCATATTGTCAAACCTTTTGTGTTTGTGATGTCGTTTGCATTTTTTATTGCTTTTGCCTTCTCGTTTGTCTGTTTGCGTGTTTGTTTTTGTGTTTTGTGGTTGACTGTCGTCCTTGAATGCTGCTTTCCCTGTCCGATATTTTTATCCTTCTTTATATACTGAACAAAAAAGAAACTTCCGCTGATGTTGATGCTGATTGTCTAGACAGCAAACAGAAAAACATTAATGATGTTTTAAGAATAATTAGATAGACCGCCAGCAACAGTCCAAAAAGACATTTTAGAAAAGTTCAGTACACAAGGGAGTTAGACCCCTTTTTCTTAAAACATGCATTTTGCCCAAAAAAAAAACAACTAAATCTACGACAATTACCGACATTTGTCCGAGACAATATTCACTATATGTTCCTTACCAAAAAAATAACAAAAAAAAATAACACAGATTGTGTAGATCGCAGCTTTTGATTATCAACATACATCCAATTACCTCCCTTTAACATTTCCATCTCATCCATAAAATATTATTGCTTGTCAAAGTTAAAACTGTTTAATGGGATATTTGGTACTCACTTTAGTGTGCTTAAAAACATCAAACACTGTTTTATTAAAACGCTGTTTAATATACGCTCTCAAAAACTGGCCCATGGAAATACCAGCAAAAAAGTCGAAGTTTCTTTTTTTGTTCAGTATAGTTAGATTGTACTTGCTGAAATAAGCACATGTCAGGCGACACAAGTGTTCCGTGGAGCACCCTTCTAATTTTGTGTTTTATCGAGGTAAAACTTGTCAATTTTCAATAGCAGAATGCTCTAAACTACAGTACAAGAGGTTCAAAAATAGCCTGTATCGCTCTACTGGTTTAAGGTTGTATGTTTTTTATTTTAATCTGATTGATAACTATCGTCTGATAAATTTGGTGAGAATAGATTGAAAACAAAGCTTCTGTGTTCTGAAAAAGATGTGGGTGGAGGGGTCAATCAGGATGTAAATGTGGGTGAAAGGGTCAGTCAGGACTGAATGAAAAGTGATATGTTTTGCTTCTGACATCACATCCTGACTGAATCTCCCCCACCCCACCCATATTTTTTTCAGAACATGGAAGCTTTGTTTTCACTCTATTCTCGCCAAATTTAATACAAACTTCATCAGTGGTGTTTATATCAAGGACAGCTGCCACAATTCTGATTTTTCTACTCAAATGTGGCTGTTTATTGAACTTGTGGAAGCTGTCCTTGATATAGACACTGATGAAGTGTGTTAAAGATCAGATATTAAATTTAAAGGGTCATAACAATCCGTTTCTAGTCTGAAATTTTGTCCACGCTTTCTTCTATGAACGTAGTAACTTCAAGTTTTTTCCTATATAATTCTAGGTAAACAAGAAATGTGTCCATGGGACACCGATGCCCCCCACTGCAAACCATCTGCCTAACTGTGACCATGACCTTTGAGGCACTGACACGACTCTTGCACAAGACACACCTTCTCCTTGTGATGAACATTTGTGTGAAGTTTGATACGATTCCCTTCAGTAGTTTCGGATTAATGGCCAACATGAAAAAATGAACTTCAAGTGTGACCTTGACCTTTGAGGCACTGACATGATTTTTGCACACGACACACTTTCTCAACATGATAAACATTTGTGTGACGTTTGATGCAGCTCCCTTCAGTAGTTTCCAAGTAATGGTTGAGACATGAATTGTTTTACGATTTGTTGACATTTGACCTCCAACTCTGACCTTGACCTTTGAGCCACTGACATGATTTTTGCAGGTGACACATCTTCTCATTACGATGTACATTTATGTGAAGATTGACGCAACTCACTTCAGTAGTTTCAAAGTAATGGCTGAGACATGATTTTGTTTAACAATTTTTTTACCTTTGACCTCCAAGTGTGACATTGACCTTTGAGACACAGACATGATTCTTGTGCACGACACACCTTCTCAATGTATTGAACATTTGTGTGAAGCTTGACGCAGTTCCCTTCAGTACTTTCCAAGTAATGGCTGAGACATGATTTTTTAATGATTTTTTGACATTTGACCTCCAACAGTGACCTTGACCTTTGTGACACTGACATGATTCTTGCACGCTACACACCTGCTCCTTGTGATAAATATTTGTGTGAAGTTTGACGAAACTCCCTTCAGTAGTTTCCAAGTAATGGCTGAGATGATTTTTTTACAATTTGTTTACCTCCAACTGTGCCCTTGACCTTTGAGGCACTGACATGATTCTTGCATATGACACACCTTCTCAGTGTGATGAACATCTGTGTGAAGTGATCCAGTTTCATTCAGTACTTTCCAAGTAATGGCTGAGACATGAATTCTACAAATTTTTGACCTTTGACCTCCATGTGTGACCTTGACCTTTGAGGCACTGACATTATTCTTGCATGCGTCAAACCTTCTCAATGTGATGAGCATTTGTGTGATGTTTGACGCATCTCCCTTCAGTACTTTCCAAGTAATGGCTGAGACATGAATTATTTTACGATTTTTTTACCTTTGACCTCCAAGTGTGACCTTGACCAATAAGATACGGTTATGATTCTTGCGCGCGACATACCTTTTCACTGTGATGAATATTTGTGCGAAGATTGACGAAATTCCCTTTAATAGTTTCCGAGAAATGGCTAAGACACGATTTCGGACGGACGCACGGACCTGTGGGGGCATAACAAAAAGATGTCCGCTGGCAGCCATGTTTGATATCGAATCAAAATGAATTTTGTTTAGGACCAACAACATGTCATGCCAGTTTGGTTAAGGTTCCAAACCAATAAACCTTATGGTTTTTGGGAAATAGTCACCATAAAACTGTGTTTTATGCTCCCCGAAATTTTCAAGGGGGCATATAGTCGCTGCTTTGTCTGTCCTTCCCACTTTTGTCCGGAGCATAACTACAAAACTATGGATGGGACTAAAATGAAATTTCACACCATGATAGAGGGCAATGATAGGAAGTGCAGGATGCAAGTAATGTAACTCTGTCTCATTCAAATTTGAGTTATTGGCGGTGTAATTTTATACTTAGAATTTTTGTCCGGAACATAACTTTAAAACTACTGATGGGACTGCAATGAAACTTCATACAACGATAGAGGGCAACGAGAGGAAGTGCGGAGTGCAAGAACCGTAACTCTGTCTTATTCAAATTAGACTTATTGCCCTGTGTAACTTTATATTTAGAACTACTGATGATACTGCAATGAAACTTCATACAATGATAGAGGGCAATGAGAGGAAGTGCCGAGTGGGACTGCAAATTGAAAACTGCTGGGTGATACAAGGCCATATGGTAAGTTGAGGATACATTTCGGGGAGCATCCATTGGTTCTACCGATTTTCTTGTTTAATACTTTGTATCTACTTTTAGCTGTGGTGGCCATCTTGAAGTTTCGGCCAACTTGCCAACTTCAAGTGCAACATTCCTATACAGTTTCATAAAAATGCATCCAGTAGTTGCAGAGGAGTATCGCCACAAGATGTTCCTATATAACTCTATGTAAACAAAGATGGCTGGCGTTGTTCGACGTCAAATCAAACTGATATTCATCTATGTCATGGTGGTCATTTTATAAAGGTCCCATATCAGTATCACTTATAGTTTCGAAGGAGTAGTTGCTACCAACTTCTTTTTTTTTATATCTATTTTAGCTCTGGTCTCCACGGATGTCACATTGACCTGAATTTTTGCTAGGATCAACTAGTCCTTACAGGCAACATTCCTGTAAAGTTTTATGAAAATCCATCCAATGGTTTCAGAGTAGTCACCACAAAAAAACGGAAGGACAGTCACACAGATTTCTAAGGATATTCAAATCAATGACATCTCATACAATTTCGAAAACCAGCACCAGAGTAATAGTCTGTGTTTTACAGAAAAGGGCCATATTCTGTCTTGTGAACACTCTAGCACCTTTATTTTGTATTAAAACCAAACTTCTTTGTAGCAGGTTTAACATTTAACATAAAATTATGTTTTCTTAAAATATTTGTGCCCAATAAAATTGTGATCAAGTTTCATGAAAACTGGAATATAACTACTGAAGTTATTGTACAGAAACCGCCATTTTTTACCAATTTTAATTACCAATGCCCTTGAGGCCATAACTCTCAGTGTTTTGGGGGCAATAAGACTGGCTTGTGACTTTCAGGAAGACTGGATTTAAATATTGTGTGGAAACCACCATTTTGATTTTACCAATTCAAGGGCCATAACTCCAGTGATTCTAGAGCAATCAGACTAATAAACTCTACGTAGACATTGTGCCTATCAACATTGTGACAAAGTTTCTTAAAGAATGAATAAAAATTACTCAGACAGCGGAAAACAAAATGGGACCAGCAGACCAAACGACCTACTGGCTGACTGACTGACCGACAAGTGTAAAACAATATACCCTCTCTTCTGCGCATGGGGGCATAATTAGTAAAAGGCATAAATAAATAATTATGAACTATTAATTCAAGCACACACAATGTCTTCATGTAGAGAAGAGAAACCATTAATCACAGAATTTAGAAAATGTCCTAAAAGAATAATTTAGAAAACGTGTCGAATGTTTGTAATTGTTGAATCCCATCTCTACAATCAGTCCATAAATTTATTTCATTTTGTTTGAAATAAACATCAATACAAATAAAAGCAAGAACAGTGGTTAGATACAGTATTAAACAGATGCCATTACTATAATTGAAAATACATATAAATATATAAATGAAAATCCAAAATACATTTTGCAAATATATTTACATGAACATATAACAGAATGCATTATAAAGGGACACACAGCAATCTTGGAATCTTACACATTTTCATGCATCAAAACAAACGTGCACAAAAATATCTTCTGTTGTTCTTCCTAGCCCACTATTGAATAAGCTTAAATCTTTTTATTTTTTGAATTTTTCCTAAACTTGCGACTTCCAAATATACTCCCTCAAAACAATTTAAGGACCATGTTAAGATGCTGACCATATTTTAAAGTGCTGTTATCAAACAATTTCTATCCAGCTGGCTTCCGGAACGTCGGTGGTTCTACCCACGTGCCCGCACATGCAAGAAAATTGCCCGGATGGGCACCTGGGGTCTTCCTCCACCAGTGGAAGCTGGAAAGTCGCCTGTTGGTGCGACTATAAAAATCCAATTCAATTCAATTCTATTCAACAATTTACTCTCTTTTTTGCAATTTTTAAGTTTAGTTGTATTCTTTTACAATTGTTACAGTACACAAAAGTATCAAGTTTTTGTATGAATATAAAATCCATAACATTAGAGATTAAGTAATTATTACTGTTCTATTTTGCGGTCCTTAAATTATTTTGAGAAGTATAGTTCTGAGAAATAATGGGGGAAAAATCAAAACTCAAAATTGCATAATAATGTTTTCCATTAAAATTAATAAGTAGCTATATAAGTATAGGTTATTAGATTTGTATTGGGATATATGCACGAGTTCTTTTGCGTATTAATATTGCGTGACTTTACAATACAATTCTAATAACCTCTTATTGCGCATTTTTAATATAACAAGAGGTCAATGACCTTGAAGCTCTACTGATTGATTTTGATTTCAGGAAGTAGTCGCTACAAACTTGTTTTTTGAAAAAATATTTTTAGCCGTGGCGGCCATCTTGAATTTCCGGCCGACCTGAAATTTTGCTAGGATCAATTAGACATCAAGAGCAACATTCCTGTGAAGTTTCATGAAAAACCGTCAAGTAGTTTCAGAGGAGTAGTCGCTACAAGTTTTCATTATATAACTCTATGTAAACAAAGATGGCCGCTGACACCCATGTTTAACATCGAATCAAAACGATTTTTGACAAGGACCAACATCATGTCATGCTGATCTTTTTAGAAAAAGTCCCATATCAATATCACTTATAGCTTTCAAGAAGTAGTCGCTACAAACTTGTATTTTGAAAATCTATTTTTAGCCATGGTGGCCATCTTGAATTTCCGGCCGACCTGAAATTTTGCTAGTATCAATTAGACATTAAGAGCAACATTCCTGTAAAGTTTCATGAAAATCTGCCAAGTAGTTTCAGAGGAGTAGTCGCTACAAGTTTTTACTATATAATTCTATGTAAACAAAGATGGCCGCTGGCAGCCATGTTTAACGTCGAATCAAAATAATGTTTGACTCTGATAACAATCATGTCATGCTGATCATTTTACAAAAAGTCCCATATCAATATCAGTTTTAGTTTTCAAGATGTAGTCGCTACAAACTTCTTTTTTAAAAATCTATTTTTAGCTGTGGCGGCCATCTTGAATTTCTGGCCGATCTGAAATTTTGCTAGGATCAATCAGACATTAAGAGCAACATTCCTGTAAAGTGTCATGAAAATCCGCCAAGTAGTTTCAAAGGAGTAGTCGCTACAAGTTTTTACTATATAACTCTATGTAAACAAAGATGGCCGCTGGCAGCAATGTTTAAAGTTGAATCAAAACAATTTTTGACAAGGACCAACATCATGTCATGCTGATCATTTTAGAAAAAGTCCCATATCAATATCACTTATAGTTTTCAAGAAGTAGTCGCTACAAACTTGTTTTTTAAAAACCTATTTTTAGATTTGGCGGCCATCTTGGATTTCACATCAACATGAATTTTTGCTAGGATCAACTAGACTTCATGGGCAACATTTCTGTAAAGTTTCATGAAAATCCATTCAGTAGTTTCAGAGGAGTTGTCGCTACAAAAAAAAGTTTACGGACAGACGGACAGACAGACGGATGACGGACGCCGCACCACGGCATAAGCTCTGCTGATCTCTGATCAGTAGAGCTAAAAAGCAGAATCACAGTTAGTCATGGGGTGAAGTACGAATGGACAAGGTTAACACTAGATGCCCCTTCAAAATAATAATAAAATAATAGAAGCAGCAAAGAGCTATGGAAGATACGTCTTCACAGTCCCTTTGATCAGTTCTCTACAGATAGGACACTTTTCTAATCCTGCTGCGCATTCCTCACAGCAAGCTAGATGGCCGCACGGAAGAAACGTTACAGCAAGGGGCCTGTCCAGACATATTGTACAAGTATGCCTTTCTGAGAATGTATCTGAAATTCACAAAATGCATATATACATATATCGGCAAAATTATGAATTATTCAGCAAAAGATTACAAAGCATCCTTGCTAATTTCTGAAGGATTTTAAAATTCTTCCTTACAAGTCAATGAGGTAAAACAGTGTGAGACTAAATAGGAAAACTGTCAGACTGAAATGCTACAAGCCCTTCAACAAGATTTGCGACTCATTCTTTACAGCTGTTTGAATATGGTGTTTAACATTTTCAGCACATTTTAGGCTATGTATGATGGTGAATTTTTTTTGAGGTGGAGGCAGACCACCCACTTTTTCCCGGGTAAAACCAATACTGTATACCTCCCATCATTTGTAAGACTCGACACTTTATCACATACAAATCGACCTCCCAGTTGGATTCCAACCCGGAACGGTGAGAGGCGAGACGGTTTCAAATGCAGTGTCTTTATTATCCCCTATAGTCTGAGCATAACCATGAGTAATTGAATAAGAGTGAGGATTAGGGCTGCAACAATATGGCAAAAACAGTATTGCAATATTCTGAACCATATTGCTGTATGGATGCAATATGGCTGTAGATGCTATTTATGTAAAAAACGTTTTAAAACTGTTTACAAAGTTCCAAGAATTTCATATTATGTTTTTTGTTTTGATAGGGATTGGTATACACTTATTAACATTTTCAAACACTTGAGAAGAAGTTAAAGAACTCTTGATCCAGAAGGGGCTGACAGTCCATGTTTTTCTTCGTGAAAACGAGTGTATATAGAAATATATATTATATTTATCGACATTTATTTCGCTGAGCAGGGAGAATGTATGAGATATCAAAACTACTATAATTACCAGGTGTTTAGCATATTTACATATATTTTACACAATTATGATCAATTATTTGCAATTTAATTATTCATGGACGTCAATCTTAAAATGACAAAAAGGATGCCGCATTTTAAACATTGATTAAATAAATACTGAAAAGGGGATCCTTTGGAAGCAACAAACACAAACTAGTAAGTAACTAGACCTGTCGCCTTTTAAGGGCAACAAATATACCCCCCCACATTCCCCACCCTACCGTAAGCGTAAAGATTGAGTGGAATAGGATTTTCATGATCAGGTAATGGTGGCTTTGACCTACTGACCTCAAAATCAATAGGGGCCATCTTTTCATCACAGGCAGTCCACCTATTAAGTTTCATGAAATCTACTTCAGGGGGTGTGGAGTTACGGAGCGGACAAGATTCTTCATTTTCGAGTCCCGGTGACCTTGACCTCTGACCTACTGACCTCAAAATCATTAGGGGTCATCCTCTCACAACAGGCAGTTCACCTATGAAGTTTCATGAGATTTGCTTCAGGGGGAGAGGAGTTATGGAGCGGACAATGTTTTTCATTATCAGGTCACGGTGTCCATGACCATTGACCTCAAAATCAATAGGGATCATCCTCTCATCACACCCATGAAGTTTTATGAGATTTGCTTCAGGGAAAGAGGAGTTATGGAGCGGACAAGGTTGCGTCTACAGACAGACGGACGGACAGACGGACAGGGTGAAACCGGTATACCCCACTAAACTTCATTTAGCGGGGGTATAATAACGCTACTGATCTGTAGTCGGGGACGGCTGCCACACAGCACTAAACAAACGCTAAAGTGATTGTCAATAAACACTGAAAAGGGGATTCTGTTGATACTTTCGGTTCATCGGAAGTGTTGTTGCTGGTGAATCGTGTTTGTTGCATTTTAATAAACTTTGAATGCACTAAATGATTTCGTTGGTAAATACCGGTTTGACAAAACTGTAACGCGGTACAATATATTTGTATCTTGAACCGTAGTTTACAGATGTAGCAGTAAACCGTTGCGGTGGTGCAGGGTTATAATTGAAAATAATATTTCTTTTATGTATTACAATTTATTGAAACATTTCCGAAAAAATACTTATTTTATACTTTCTGAAAATATGCCAGCACCTATGACTTATCTAATAATCATTTATGAGACATTTTAATTTTGAACCATTGTTGTAACAATGCCAGGATAAAAATGCCAAAAATATTCAACGACTTATGTTTCTTGATAACTTATTTCAATACACAAACCAATACAGATGCATTTCTGCGCAATAAAGTTACAACTTTACAACTTAGTATTCCGGGATCTGCTTAATAGTTGCCTTAACCAAATTCATGATTGCTGATTGAATCAGAACACTTACCGTTGGTAGGAGCTTCTTCAATAGCCTTATTCAACTTAGAGAAGTCTTTTTTTAACTCTCCCACATTAACCAAAAGCTCGGCAAATTTCTCCAGTGGTACAGTTCCATGTCTGGATTTGTGTCTATATGCACCATTTTTGATATAATGTCTAACCAAGCGCCTTCTTTGTGAACCTGTGTTTTTTCCAGCATTGGCGGTAGATGCCTTCGATGTTTGATTAACCAATGTATCTACATTCGCTCTTGTAGACGACACTGAAGATATATATTTTTTAGAATTATAACCTATAAATCTGAAGCAATGATACAATTTATTTTTTGAAATAGATGCGCATATGTTTTAAATATAAAGTCATTTCACAATAATTATAGTTTGGTATCATTTAATTGACACTATTTTAAATGCAGTTGGAACCTTTTGTATCATAATTATATGCTAAATAAATAAAATTTTATAGTCACTTATCATATAACTGCGGTGTGGGAGTGTAATAAAGCCATGACATATGTATCATAATACACTAGTGTAATTTAATATGCAAATGAAGGTTGATTCATGGCCTATTTTTTATGTTCAGCTCACTGTGCAATCAGTCTTGCCTCGTTGAATTATATAACCGTTAAACATAATGGACTACGAAAATCAGTAAAATTTATTTTTATGAATTGCTCACCTTAGTAATGTGCTAAGTGCAAAAGTGGTTAAACATACTACATCACAAATAATGAACTCTATTCAATTTCAGTGTATGAACAAATATCTTCACTATCTTTTTTTTTGTTTGGTGCTTTACGTCATTTTCAACACATGTAAGGTTATATATGACGGTCGATTTTTTGTGGTGGAGGCATACCACCCACTTTTCCTGGGTAGAACCAGTACTGTACACTTCCCGCTATCTTCATTATCTGAACAATTATTAGATTCATATGAAAGTAAAAATTACATTGAATTCTGAACAAGTTTGAGATTTTTGTACACAGTCCCTCTTAGACAGTTATGCGCATCTTTTTTTGCGACATCTACTAGAGGAAATGTCTGATTAAAAGTTTAACATTATTTTTAACATAAAGTATCCATTACACTTATGAGCTTTTTTTTTTTTTACAACTTGTTCTTAGCGTTATTACTACCCGATCCTTTGGGATCTACAATGATGGGATATTTTACAATGATTGGGATCTTCTATAATGACTGGGATCATCTACAATGACTGGGATCTTCTACAATGATTGGGATCTTCTACAATGACTGGGATCTTCTACAATGACTGGGATATTCTACAATGACTGGGATCTTCTACAATGATTGGGATCTTCTACAATGACTGGGATCTTCTACAATGACTGGGATATTCTACAATGACTGGGATATTCTACAATGACTGGGATCTTCTACAATGACTGGGATCTTCCACAATGACTGGGATCTACAATGACTGGGATTTTCTACAATGATTGGATCTACTCTGATTGGGACCTACACTGTTTGGGATCTTCTACAATGACTGGGATCTGCTACAATGACTGAGATCTTCTACAATGACTGGGATCGTCTACAATGACTGGGATCTACAATGGTTGGGATCTTCTACAATGACTGGGATCTACAATGATTGGGATCTTCTATAATAACTGGGATCTACAATGATTGGGATCTTGGAATCTTCTACAATGATTAGGATCTTCTACACTGACTGGGATTTACAATGATTGGGATCTACAATGATTAGGATCTTCTACAATAACTGGGATCTTCTACAATGACTGGGATATTCTACAATGACTGGGATATTCTACAATGACTGGGATCTACAATGATTGGGATCTCCTACAATGACTGGAATCTACAATGATTGGGATCTCCTACAATGACTGGGATATTCTACAATGACTAGGATCTTCTACAATGACTGGGATCTACAATGATTGGGATCTACAATGACTGGGATCTTCTAAAATGACTGGGATCTTCTACAATGACTGGGATCTACAATGATTGGGATCTACAATGATTGGGATATACAATGATTGGGATCTTCTACAATGACTGGGATTTGCAGCAATGGCTGGGATCATCTACAATGATTGGGATCTTCTACAATGACTGGGATCTTCTACAATGATTGGGGTCTAAAATTTTTGGAATCTACAATGACTGGTATATACAATGATTGGGATCTAAACTGTTCGGGATCTTCTAAAATGACTGAGATCTACAATGATTGGGATCTTCTACAATGATTGGGATCTTCTACAATGACTGGGATCTTCTACAATGACTGGGATATTCTACAATGATTGGGATCTTCTACAATGATTGGGATCTTCTACAATGACTGGGATCTTCTACAATGACTAGGATCTTCTACAATGACTGGGATCTAAAATGTTTGGGATCTTCTAAATTGACTGGGATCTACAATGATTGGGATCTTCTACAATGATTGGGATCTTCTACAATGAGTGGGATCTACAATGATTGGGATCTAAAATAACTGGGATATTCTACAATGATTGGGATCTTCTACAATGACTGGGATCTACAATGACTGGGATCTACAATAATTGAGATCTACAATGATTGGGATCTTCTACAATGATTGGGATCTTCTACAATGACTGGGATCTACAATGATTGGGATCTTCTACAATGATTGGGATCTTCTACAATGACTGGGATCTTCTACAATGACTGGGATCTTCTACAATGACTGGGATCTAAAATATTCGGGATCTTCTAAATTGACTGGGATCTACAATGATTGGGATCTTCTACAATGATTGGGATCTTCTACAATGAGTGGGATCTACAATGATTGGGATCTAAAATAACTGGGATATTCTACAATGATTGGGATCTTCTACAATGACTGGGATCTACAATGATTGGGATCTATAATGATTAGGATCTTCTACAATGATTGGGATCTTCTACAATGACTGGGATATTCTACAATGATTGGGATCTTCAACAATGACTGGGATATTCTACAATGACTGGGATCTTCTACAATGACTGGGATCTTCTAAAATGACTGGGATCGTCTACAATGATTGGGATGTTCTACAATGATTAGGATCTTCTACAATGACTGGGATCTACAATTATTGGGATCTGTAATGATTAGGATCGTCTACAATGATTGGGATCTTCTACAATGACTGGGATATTCTACAATGACTGGGATCTACAATGATTGGGATCTACAATGATTGGGATATTCTACAATGACTGGGATATTCTACAATTACTGGGATATTCTACAATGACTGGGATATTCTAAAATGACTGGGATCTACAATGATTGGGATCTCCTACAATGACTGGGATCTACAATGACTGGGATCTACAATGATTGGGATCTACAATGATTGGGATCTTCTAAAATGACTGGGATCTTCTAAAATGACTGGGATATTCTACAATGACTGGGATCTACAATGATTGGGATCTACAATGATTGGGATATACAATGATTGGGATGTTCTACAATGACTGGGATTTGCAGAAATGGCTAGGATCATCTACAATGATTGGGATCTTCTACAATGACTGGGATCTTCTACAATGATTGGGGTCTAAAATGTTTGGAATCTACAATGACTGGTATATACAATGATTGGGATCTAAACTGTTCGGGATCTTCTAAAATGACTGAGATCTACAATGATTGGGATCTTCTACAATGATTGGGATCTTCTACAATGACTGGGATCTTCTACAATGACTAGGATCTACAATGATTGGGATCTACAATGATTGGGATCTTCTACAATGATTGGGATCTTCTACAATGACTGGGATCTACAATGATTGGGATCTTCTACAATGATTGGGATCTACAATGACTGAGATCTTCTACAATGACTGGGATCATCTACAATGACTGGGATCTTCTACAATGACTGGGATCTAAAATGTTCAGGATCTTCTAAAATGACTGGGATCTACAATGATTGGGATCTTCTACAATGACTGGGATCTACAATGATTGGGATCTACAATAACTGGGATATTCTACAATGATTGGGATCTTCTACAATCACTGGGATCTTCTACAATGACTGGGATCTACAATGATTGGGATCTATAATGATTAGGATCTTCTACAATGATTGGGATCTTCTACAATGACTGGGATATTCTACAATGACTGGGATGTACAATGATTGGGATCTACAATGATTGGGATATTCTACAATGACTGGAATGTACAATGATTGGGATCTTCTACAATGACTGGGATCTTCTACAATGATTGGGATTTTCTACAATGACTGGGATCTACAATAATTGGGATATACAATGATTGGGATCTGCTACAATGACTGGGAACATCTACAATGACTGGGATCTACAATGATTGGGATCTACACTGATTGGGATCTTCTACAATTACTGGGATTTGCTGCAATGACTGGAATCATCTACAATGATTGGGATCTTCTACAATGACTGGCATCTTCTACAATGACTGGGATCTACAATGAATGAGATCTTCTACAATGACTGGGATCTACAATTATTGGGATCAACAATGACTGGGATCTTTTAAAATGAGTGGGATCTTCTACAATGACAGGGATCTACAATGATTAGGATCTTCTATAATGACTGGGATCTACAATTATTGGGATCTATAATGATTAGGATCTTCTACAATGATTGGGATCTTCTACAATGACTGGGATATGTTTACAATGACTGGGATGTACAATGATTGGGATCTACAATAATTGGGATATTCTACAATGACTGGAATGTACAATGATTGGGATCTTCTACAATGACTGGGATCTTCTACAATGATTGGGATTTTCTACAATGACTGGGAACTACAATAATTGGGATATACAATGATTGGGATCTGCTACAATGACTGGGAACATCTACAATGACTGGGATCTACAATGATTGGGATCTACACTGATTGGGATCTTCTACAATTACTGGGATTTGCTGCAATGACTGGGATCATCTACAATGATTGGAATCTTCTACAATGACTGGCATCTTCTACAATGACTGTGATCTACAATGACAGATCTTCTACAATGACTGGGATCTACAATTATTGGGATCAACAATGACTGGGATCTTTAAAAATGACTGGGATCTTCTACAATGACAGTGATCTACAATGATTGGAATCTTCTACAATGATTGGGATTTTCTACAACTACTGGGATCTACAATGATTGGGATCTACAATGACTGGGATCTACAATGACTTGGATCTTCTACAATGACTGGGATCTACAATGATTGTGATCTACAATGACTTGGATGTTTTAAAATGACTGGGATCTTCTACAATGACTGGGATCTACAATGATTGGGATATACAATGATTGGGATCTTCTACGATGACTGGGATCTGCAGCAATGGCTGGGATCATCTACAATGATTGGGATCTTCTACAATGACTGGGATCTTCTACCATGATTGGGATCTAAAATGTTTGGGATCTACAATGACTGGGATCTATAATGATTGGGATCTACAATGACTGGGATCTACAAAGATTGGGATTTCTACAATGACTGGGATCTTCTAAAATGACTGGGATCTACAATAACTGGGATATTCCACAATGATTGGGATCCTCTAATTGGGATCATCTACAATGACTGGGATCTACAATGATTGGGATCTACAATGATTGGAATCTTCTACAATGACTGGGATCTTCTACAATGACTGGGATCTACAATTATTGGGATCTACAATAACTGGGATATTCTACAATGATTGGGATCCTCTAACTGGGATCTTCTACAATGATTTATGATCTACAATAATTGGGCTCTACAATGATTGGGATCTTCTACAATGATTGGGATCTTCTACAATGACTGGGATTTACAATGACTGGGATATACAATGATTGGGATCTTCTACAATGATTGGGATCTACAATGATTGGGATCTTCTACAATGACTGGGATCTACAATGATTGGGATCTTCTACAATGATTGGGATCTTCTACAATGATTGACATTTTCTACAATGACTGGGATCTTCTACAATGATTGGGATCTTCTACAATGACTGGGATCTTCTACAATGATTGGGATCTACAATAATTGGGATCTACAATGATTGGGATCTTCTACAATGATTGGGATCTTCTACAATGACTGGGATTTACAATGACTGGGATCAACAATGATTGGGATCTTCTACAATGATTGGGATCTACAGTGATTGGGATCTTATACAATGACTGGGATCTACAATGATTGGGATCTTCTACAATGATAGGGATCTTCTACAATGATTGAGATTTTCTACAATGATTGGAATTTTCTACAATGACTGGGATCTTCTACAATGATTGGGGTCTACAATGATTGGGATCTTCTACAATGACTGGGATCTTCTACAATGGCTGAGATATTCTACAATGATTGGGATCTTCTACAATGGCTGGGATCTTCTACAATGACTGGGATCTTCTATAATGATTGGGATCTTCTATAATGACTGAGATTTACAATGTTTGGGATCTTTTGCAATGATTGGGATCTTCAAACCCTATCATTGTGGCTTTGGAATTACGCTTAAGCTGATGCTAAGGGACATGAGAGGAATACACCTTAAATTACCTCCCATGAACAGACTTAATAAAACGAGTCTGCTACCTTTCTCTCTTGTTTGTTGCTTCCAATGTCCCTTTTCAATATTCATATATGTATTTATAAATGTAAAGGTTGATGAAAACATTATTAGAGTCGTCTTGACAACTGTAAATTAAGCTTGATAACTTATATCGGGTCCATGCACAAAAATACAAATCTTCTGATATAACAAATACTCTATATATAAACTAATCTTTCAATTTACCTGTTTTAGGTCTAGCACCTGCTGCTTCCAATGAACTCCCATCCACAGTTGGAAAACTAGTTGCTGATAAATCAGATCTTTCCAAACCACGGTTCAACGGACGAGCTGAAGTGGAAACAGTCAACGACAATAGTGCATGAATATGTTCTTTTATTATAATGGCATACGCTCATACTTGAACAATTAAACTAAGCAATGTGGATTATCTTGCTCAAGGATAAATAACATGGCCACGGTGAGGATCAAACCCATGACCTGTCGATCTGGAGTCCGCTGCTCTACCACTAGATCGTGCAATCAGCTAATTGAACAATTGAAATAAACAAACACTAAACACTTCTCAATGTTTTCTACTTTTCCTTATTGTATTTATCCATTGCTGCTTCTTTTATATTGTTTTAGTGTTCGATTTTATAAAAGTTGTTATTATAATCTACCTGTGTCATGTGACCTTGACGTTCCAACAGTAGTTGACGCTGCCTCCGAACTAGCGCTTCTACGATTCTTTCTTCGCCACCTTTTGTTCCTCTTTTGTTCAGTTTTTGGCTGTGCTTTAGTGTCTGTTAGAGATAAAAATAACCATACAAATAAAACAAAACACACAGAATAATTGTATCACAACAAGCAGTAACCAATTGAAATATGTAACAAACATCAACTAGTATCATTTCCTATTTGCTCCTGTATACTATTTCTGTACTTATAAGGCATATACAGAGGAAAGTCAGAAGATGGTTTATGTACCAGTGAGGGTACTTTTTGAAAACCATCTTAAATATTGACGATGTTTCATCATAAACACTTATTCTCATGCTCATGATTTTCCATCATCTTTCATTCTTCATTCATCTGTTACATTTTCAATAATTCAGGTAACAATTTATCGTCACATAGTATAATCTTTCAATGTGAGAGTTTTCCATCACCCAGATTGAAACAAGAAAAAAATTCAACTAGATCAAAGTGAAACACTACATTCCTGTCGCGAAACGCATACTTCGGTATTATCAAGTCAAAGCTAAATTCTTTGTCTATACATTTTTAGAAAATATTATAACATTCATCAAACATAATTCGATAAAATTTGGATGATATGTGTTAACCTTCTGCACTGATTTCTGCCATTTGTCTCGAAAATCATCCCGTGTTGAACAGGTTCTCGTTTATAAAGCTACTAGCAGGTTCCCTATCTATACTTCTGCCGATAAACCCACATACCAACAGGCAACAATAACGGCGATAAACATAGGGACGTGAAATAGATCAGACTTGTAACATGGTAGCGAGTTTGCGTATTTAATTATGATGTTATGAAACATCATCACCATTTAAGGTGATGTTTTTTCAAAAGTTTCCTGACTGATAACAGGTGGTGAAAAAATCATGCCTCAACCAGGACTCGATCAGGAATCGAAACCAGTCTCTGGTTTACCTAAGCAGTGCTCTACCAGAAACCAGGGTCTCTGGTTTACCTAAGCAGTGCTCTACCAATTCAGCTAATAGGACACACGGTTTTGCATCGATTATTCACCACGTACCTGTACCCACTTACATACATGTATAACATAATAGAAAGTTGATATAAATTTACTATATATTGTCTCAGACAAGTGAAACAATGAGTTTGACTTTTGTCATTCTGGAGAAGTGTTAAAATGTTTATAATGGGTATGCAGAGAAAACATATTTCATGGTTTTGATTTCCGTGTGTTCAGTCAAAATCATTTATTTCAAAAACCTTTGTTGCCTTTTCCATCAGCACTAGGAGCATGGTCAGCCAATCCGCAGTCGGTGCCTTGCTGGTAACCAGCAGATGTCCCATTTTCAGTAACAGGTCCACAGCTACTACTGACCACAGGCTGACCCACAGTGGTCGGTATGGAATCAGCATTTTTTGGTAGATTAGCAAATAGACTTGGTATATCCTTCCTTGCTGACAAGTTGGGATGATCAATATCTTGTTCACATACTGCAAAAAATAGAGAGAACATGTGACTCTCTACTTGCTAACATGGCTCTTCTAACAACAGAGGAGGTATTGTATGCCAAGTCACAACCGTCAAGCAGTATCAGAGAATGTCTTATTTATCTATTTCCTTTCATGTTCAACCCACACACAGCTGAAATGTGCTTACTTTAACATAATCAAGGGAGGTAACTCTTTTAGGCATGCATTGATTTTGTTCATTGTTGAACTCGCCCGAGATGTTATTTAAACAAAACTACAAAAACAATATTTTGTGATTTATTTCTTTTATTCCATGTAAGACATAATACTATAGGTTATTGCATTTGTATGGCTAAATATTACTTGGAACGAGTTGTTTTGGCAAAGGACTACGAGCTTGCGAGTCGTCCTGCGCCAAAACAACAAGTTCCAAGTAATATTTAGCCATACAAATTCAATAACCCTTTTATTGTATACTTTCATATTGTTTTTGATCAATGTTAATTGTATGACTATTACTTTTCATTGTATTTGTGTTATTTTTATAGCTTTTGATGGAATTCCTATCTTGCCATTCAGTTTCATTTTGTGTGGATGATTATTTTGCGCGAAAACGACGTCGACGTCAGATGACGTCATTAAAAACATCAAGCGATTTTCTGAAGTTTGTTTACCATTCGATGACGTTAAAAACAGTGGGTGAGTGACCATTTGAATTATTTTATCAATTTTTGCCATAAAAGGTTGAAAAAAAACTCGTATTTTTTTGTTGACACTATAGGAAGGATTCCGTTATTTTTATTTGAAAGTAGTTCCTTATTTCTATTTCGCGGCTCTTAGCAAGCACGAGCAAAAGTTTCCCTGCAATATCAATGCGTGCAATATCGTAGAATATTGCACGCTTAGCTCAATGCAAACTAAACTAAGGTGTTTTTTCAATTTCTATTACATTTTCTGTTTTAATAATTTGTTTCCATCTTTTTGGTATGCTTTGGGTAATAGTGAAATAATTGAGAAATTCGGAATCACTTATATTGTATGATTGTCTTAATCTTTCAAAAGTATAAAACGTCTTTTGTCTAGAATCATATATATCATTTATTGTTTTAATTCCTAGCTGTAACCATGATTTGTAAAATAATAAACTGCCTTTATTTTTAATGAAAGAATTATTCCATATGTACTGTTTAACTAAATTAACATCTTCAATATTAGAATTAAAATTAATTTTTGACCATGATTCAATAATGTTACATAAAAACGGCGTTTCGCTGAACATAGAATAACCATCTTTGCAACTGAAATTACTCTCAAAGATGAAGTTTCCGCCATATTTTTCCATTGAAGACATGTATATATACTTCCATTCACCATTATTGTTTATATCTGTTAGTCGTTTAACCCAACTTGCTTTTATTGAATTTATAAAAAGTTCTATATCTATCATCTTCATTCCACCGTTTTCAATATTTTGTATAATTGTTTTACGCTTAATTTTGTCTGGTTTTCCCTCCCACAGAAATTCGAACATTTTATTTTTAATTAGGTTTATAGTGTTTATGTTGGGTGATTCAAGCACAGTTAGTGGAAAAAATTAGTTTTGGTAGTGCAAATGTTTTTATTACTGAGATTTTACCTAAAATCGACAATTTATGTTTCTTCCAGTTATCAAGGCAGTTTTGAAATTGTTCTATTTTTGGATTGTAGCTTAAATCTTTATTTTTATAATTATCGTTCGTGAAAACGATTCCCAGTGTTGATGCTTTTTCATTAGTCCAAGCAATTTTTTTTTCTTTACAAAATATTATCATGGATTTCTTTAAAGAGCCTGCACGGAGAATAATCGATTTCTTAGAATTTAACTTTAAACCGGAAATGGAGCTAAACGTATCAATTAATAATATTAAAGATTCAAATGAAGATTGATTTCCATTTAACATAAATGTGGCATCGTCTGCAAAAGCAGTGTATTTGATAGTGTTTTTGCGTACCTTTACGCCTTCAATATTGTTATCGTTATTTACAGCTTTATATAAAATTTCTATAGCTAATATAAACAAATATGGAGACAATGGGCATCCTTGCCTAACTCCTCTTTTTATATTAAAAA
This sequence comes from Cyrtodaria siliqua, assembly GCA_037043455.1. NCBI lineage: Eukaryota > Metazoa > Mollusca > Bivalvia > Adapedonta > Hiatellidae > Cyrtodaria > Cyrtodaria siliqua. The sequence continues at coordinate 33,493 of JAWPHD010010833.1, read as the reverse complement.
ACTCTGAGTAATAACCATTATTTGACACACAACTTTGTGCGTCATTATAAAATAATTTTATCCAGTTGATAAATTTGTTACCAAATTTAAAATATTGTAATGTTTTAAAAATAAAACCATGGTCAACACTGTCGAACGCTTTTTCAAAATCAGCGAAGAAGATCAGTCCCGATCTATTGTCGTTATTCAATTTGTCAATGCATTCAAAAATTGTCCTTATATTTTCACCAATGTAACGTCCTTTTAAGAATCCTGTCTGACTGTTATTAATAATGTCTGGTAATACTTTTTTCATTCTGTTAGCTATAGTTTTTGTCGCAATTTTATAGTCTACATTTAATAAGCTTATTGGTCTCCAGTTTATCAATAGTGAAAGGTCTTTGTCTTTTTTAGGTAGAAGCGTTATAATACCTTGCTTCTGCAATGGTGTTAAAGTGTCATGCATGTATGAGTAATTTAATGATTTAATGTAAAACTGTTTTATGTCATTCCAAAATATTTTATAAAATTCTGTTGATAACCCATCGGACCCTGGACTCTTGTTATTTTTCATGTCTTTTAAAGCTATTTTACACTCATATTCAGTTAAAACACCATTACATAATTCTTGTTGATTATCATTTAATTCATTAATATTATGATTATTGAAAAAATTGAAATTTTCGTCGCTTGTTTGAACCTTGCTGTATAGTTCTTTATAAAATCTTTTTGTTTCTTGTAATATATCTTTTGATTTTGTTATCTCCAAATTATTGAATGTAAGTCTATTTATTTTTTTAGATTCTGCCCTCTTTTTTTCTAAGTTTGAAAAATATTTAGTATATTTTTTCCGCACCTTCAATCCATTCAGCCTTAGCTCGTAAAATAATACCGTTTGTTTTCATATTTATTATATTTGTTAATTCATTTTTTTTATTGTTTAATATATCTAATAGATTATGGTTATTTGGATCATTTGACAATTCTTCATCTAATTTATCTATTTCTTCTTTAAGATTATTTTCTAAACTTTGATTCTTTTTTCTTTTCTTTGAAGTATATTTTATAGTTTCGTTTCGTACTGTACCTTTAATTAATTCCCATAGGGTATTTGGATTCGAACTTTTATTTATTTCTGTTATATCACTAATCGATTTTCTTATTATTTCTTGATATTCATTTTCTAAAATTACACTGTTATTAATTTTAAAATATCCTAGACCACGCGCTTCATAATCTGTATTAATATTAAAATAAACAATTGAGTGGTCCGACCGGATACCAACAGAAATTTTACATTTAGTGATCGAGTTTAAGATATTTGATGAGACTAGAAAGTAATCAAGTCTGCTATAAATAGGTGGTTTATGATTAGAGTGCCAGGTATAATGACACGAATCAGGGTTTAAAATTCTCCATATATCATGGATATCGTTATTTTCAATAATTGAATTAATTTTTTCTCTTTTATTTTTACTATTGTTAGGATTTCCGTTCTTTTTGTCTTTATTAGCGTCTATAATAGTGTTAAAATCACCACCTATTATAAATGTGTCACTGTCATTATCTATAATATATTTTTCTAACATATTTAAAAAGTCCACATTGTCATTGTTCGGCCCATAAACGTTTAAAAAAGTGTATTCTTTTTCATTAATTACAAGTTTTAATGACTGTAGTCTACCTTCAACTATATTTTTGTATTCTTCAACCTCATATGAAAAATTTGAATTAAGAAGGATGCCCACACCCATACTGTTTCTACTATTACCTGAAAAGAACGCTTCATTGCCCCATTGTTTTTCCCACAAATTATATGTTGTACATTCACAGTAAAGTTCTTGTAAAAAAACAATTGCGAATTGATTTGACTTTAGATATTCGTACAGTTGTATTCTTTTATTATATTCTCCAAGACCTTTAACATTAAAAGTAAATATCTTAACACTCATTTATAAAAAATGTGAAAATGTTTTCGCAAGCATTGAGATTAAATGGTTTTCTAACATTGTTTCGCACATATAATGCATACCAAAGAAGAAGAAGAAGAGGAAGAAGAAGAAAAAGAAAAAGGAGAGGTTTTATGAGTTGAACATTTAATAATTTCATCTAACCACTCGGTTATCTAAATTGGAATAGAGCCCCACAAGTATACACAGCGCAGACGTGACATATTCTGTACAATTAGTCTATAATAAAAATATTTCAATATCTGTATTAAACACTATTAAATTGTTACATTTGCATTAAGTATAAAATGTTGTTTTCAAAATGTTATGTTTTTTAAATATATTTATAGAAATATTAACCTGCTCATATATAATAAGAGTTCAAAAGGCTAGCAACTTACAAAGACAACCAATATTTTAAATTGTATCAAATTAGTGCTTCCATATTCTATAGGACCTTTATACACCCAAATCAATTTATTTAATATTATCAGCAATTGCTGTAATTACTTTTTTGATATTTGTTGTCATATTAGATGCAAAAATAATGTTTTGACTATTTTATTGAAAAAAAATATCTAATTTAGAATTATTTAATTATAAAACTTTTTTATGAAACAAATAAAATGTTGTATCACATGTAATAGCATGCATAGTTTCTTGTATGGGATACACGGTCTCACGTTTCGTTTAATATAAGTTATTTTGAAAAAAAGTTTAAAAATATTATATTGGTATTTCATGATTTGAGTCGTTAAACAATTAAACATCAAATAAAGCACCATACGAAATAGAGCTGTCGAATGTATAAGTACACTGTTCTTATTTGATTACTAAAAAATAAATTTAAAACAAAGTTCTAGTGCAGTACAATACAAATACTGCTCATACCAACATATCATGTACATCTAACTCTATATCGATGGCAAAGTCACAATGATGTTATATTTTTTGTTATTAAATGCACAGATATATGAATACATTAGACAAAAATACCATAATTACGATCAAATAAGGTATAATGCAAAGTAAAGTTCATACTATCTCTCAAAATATTTCAGTTTAATTATTAAAGTAATATATCATGTCTTTCATCATTTCAAGTTATAACTGGTAGATGTATCTTGTTTTTTCCAATATCTTGCTACCCAGATAATGCCATACCTTATACTGTATGTGTACAAGGTAGGTCAAAGGTAAAAGATATAAACAACATTTGTGTACGTCATAATATATAGTTTCAAAGTCGGCATCCTACTTCACAATCCTTATTCACGAAAACGAAATGAATTAGAAAAGTGAAAGGACTTACTACTACAGTTTATAAATAAATAATATTTGATAGTGTAATAATTTAGATATTTTATTCACAGTATTTAACAGTTTGGTCTAAGCCTGTGTTTTATTATTACGTATACTTCTTATTTGTTTAAGATACATTCTTGTTATTCTATTATCTATGATGATACATGACATTTTTATATTATAAACTAGTATCAAACAGTATCTTTGCTGTATAAATCCAATACGCTACTGCGAAACTACGTAATCTCACTTTCAGTTAGAATCGTCCAATACCAGGTAACACCTTTTTATTGAATATATTGTATTGCATAATTTATGTAACAAAACATCGCTAATACGGCATGTTCCATCTAAAAATAGAATAACGTAGCTTCACAATAGCCCACTTGACCTATACCGTGATAAGAACTTGTATAAATATTGATTTACCTGTCTGAGTACATCAGAGTATAGGGATCGCATTGACACATAGATATACTGCCAAGCAAAGTTTTGCATCAAGAATATAGTTACTTGCTATTACTATAGAGATCATGTTATATTACTTATATTTATGTTGTTTTTATTAAATTATTTCTTTAATTTACTATGGCCAATATTGTTACTGTTAATCATATTCTATGCATTTTATTTTGTATGTCCATTTATTTGTTTCGTCTGTGACTGTCTATTTTAATTGTTTTTTTTTGTTTTTTTTAACAACTAGTACTTAGTATTTCAGTTTATGCCTCCATTTCTGTTGTTGGTTCTTGTGCTGGCCATGATTTACTCAACCAGAAATTGAAGTCCTTATACTTCACCTCTTCTATTGTCCGATTTATATTTTAATAGCAGTTTTCCCTGGTTCGACCATGCTCTTGCGATAATGTCTTTCGATTTCACAAATACAATATAGTAAAAATATTGAGAAACAAATTACAAGCCAAGATTCACTTATTTCGACATAATTAAGGACAAAAAGTTATTGTATATTGCTTATTTTATACAATCAATGCAGTAAACAGTCATTGTCATACTCGTCCAACATCCTACTGAAACAACATTCAAATCAAATTTGGTGAAAATCCAAAAACTTTTGCTGAAGTTATTCCAACACAGAAGTGACAAAGACAGACAACAGGTTGTTGCATAAGCTTGTCTGACCTGTGGCTAGTAGAGCGAACAATTACCATCCTTTGGGGTCATTATGTTACTTTTGATTTCTTACAAGAAGCAGATATTCTGATTTCTCTTTAAATTATGGTATAATTATAATACACAGAGAGTTACATTTTCATTTATCGCTTCTATTTAAATCATAACTATATCATATGAGTTATAATTCTACCTAATTCAGGCACTTCTGATGTTCCAGCAGACACATCACTGGAACTTCCGGAACAAATTTTAATTTGACTCTTTCTTCGTGGCTTTTTGTTTTTCTTTTCCCTCCTGTATGGATGTTTAGTAGAGTCTGTAGGAAATAACACAGTTAATAACATTAAACTATATGTTTGATATATAAGGGCTATTCCATTTAAACATACAGCACGCAGGATGGCACTTGTGAATTTCAACACCCATCCATAGATCATGTAGATGCAAAATAAGTTGAAAAAAAATAAATCAGAAATGGGGTTCACATATAGATGTTTATTAAATTGCCTTCCTGGAGTCCTTGGTATGATTAAATGGCAATACTAACATTAAACGTATAGCTCAGTTAAATACATCAAAAATATCATGTTGGATATTACACATCAAAATTAAAACAAGAGGGCATGAAACGCTCTTCGGATGACCTTGTCAATGAGGAATTGAATTGAATTGGGGTTTTAAGGCGCACCAACACATTACAGGTTATATGGCACCTAACAGGCATGAACATGCCAGGCTCATCTTCCATGTAACTCGAGATAAAATATGGAAAATGGGCCTAGAACCTTCTCACCCTGAACTGCAGAGTTGCTGCAAATTCTATCATAAAAACTCCATTTACGCTGGAGCCACATTTATTGTTTTTCTGCCACTGCTCTTAGTGATGTGAGCGAGATGGCACCTGAAACAATGCAGGGGTCATGATGAAGACCTTTAATGAGCATGAACAAAAAATGACAAAATGAATATGAATGGGGGGTCCTACCCCTCTGCATGTGACGGTGTGTTTGCAGTGGTTGTATTCTACCCCGGCAACCACACGAGAGTCCAACAAGAGACACCTACAAATCACACTGTCGGTGCAGGAAATCCTTCAAATTGATATGCAAGTATGTAGTTAGTATGGATGAAATAAGTGAAGTTTAATTACAATCAGCACACCTGATTAGGAACACTTGAGGAAATAAGCTTATTTTCACCGAAATTCAAAGTTTATACTGAAATAAATCAAAAACATCTGATAAAGTTGTCATATTGAAGACACATGCAACAGTTATAATGAAGTGTGATAAAAGAGGTCTGACTCTTTAAATCATATACAATGCTATAAAACTGTGAACAGGATCAAATTCAACCCCAAGATGATCACTAATTATATGCAAACTTGGTGGGGTCCATAAGCTAATACTACATGAAATTTGCTGTGTACAAGAGCCCTAGCTATTGTGGTTTAATGAAGTTTTTTCCTCACGTAAGTCTAGGTAGAACATGTGACCCTTTGGACAGGACCAAATTTGACCCCGTGGGAACTGATTATTAGCTTATGCTACTTGCAAAAAATGAGACTTCTAGCTCTTGTTACTTCTGAAAGGAAGATTGTTTGAGTTTTGAAAACATGCGAAATTGCAAAACTGACCAAGTGGTTGCTGAGTTGGAAGACCTTAAAGCAATAGTTTATGACGAAGAATGATCCCTGAGACTTCGACTCAGGTGAGCTGAAAAAAGCACCCACCACTGCGAATTGCTAACTTTTACCGCAAATATCTAAGTGGAAAAGGGGAAAGATAGAAGGCAAGAGTTATTGTGTTTGTAACACAGATTGTAAGCATATTTTGGAATACGACTACATTCAACATTTTGACCAAACATCTAAGTGGAAAAGTGGGATAATTATGATAAAGTGCAGACAGAGTTATGGTGCTTGTCAATTATGATTGTGTAATGATGCCGTTAGTTTCAAAGTTTTCTGTCTATTGGTTTTTGGAATAAGATTATACATTCAACATTTTAACCTAAAAATCTAAGTTGAAAAGGGGGATAATTCTAGTAAAATGCATGACAAGAGTTATACTGCTTTCTACATATGATACTGAACAAGTCTGCCAAGTTTGACATTATGTGGTCACGCCTTAATTCCATTAAGCGATGGGAAAACTTATATTAGCAGGATTTTATAATGGATATTTCGACAATAATACATGTTTAAAACAATTTTTACTGAAAAAATGCAATAATCTGTTTAAAATTATCTATTAAAGTTCTCCAGCCATGTTATGTTTTATGAACATGTTTATTTAAATCGAAATCAATACACAAGAGACATTTACAATTCACACATTGCAATATCTGTGAAAAGCGAGAATAAGATTTTATTTGATGACCTAGAAAACTTTGAATAGGTAAATTAATCCACAGGTAAATGTATTTATCAATTATCTGGCAATATTTGTGCAGCTATACAATTCAGCTTTACCTCATTTCCCCGTGCAGTCACGCAGTGGTAAAAGTAGTATTTACGTCATGCAAACAATACTTATTTTTACATACAACTTATTAGCGGTTTTAAATATATGTTTCTCTCCGGGACTATCAAGAAATGTTCATGACGTTTACGAGTTAAATGTGTCAACTGATAATACTACAAAACGGGTGGCCATTCACCTTTAAATGATTTACAGGGCAAGAAAATTTGTTTCTCAGTTACTCGTTCTACGCAATATTTGAATGGCCAAATTGATATATTGTTAAAGAATTTATCTGAATTTCTACTCGTCCTGCATCAATGAGCACTCGCCATAGCGAGCGGACAAGTGGAATTTTCATGCCGTGTTTTAATTTTACAATATGCAAACTTGTTAAGCCGAAATTAAGGTTTTATTTCATACCCCAGCCAACCCCCTTTTCGCTTCTTGGAGAAGGGGTTGGATGGGATATAAAAGTTAAAACTCGGACCATGTAATGAAAACTTTCAGACAATTAGTTTTTGTGAAATGAGTACATTCACAATTTTAACTGAAATTCTAAAGTATAAAAGGAGGATAATTCTGGTATGAGTTATGGTGCTTATCACAAATAATTGTGTAATGATGAATATGTATGCCAACTTTAAGAGCTTTATAAAAGTTTTTGATCACCTGAAAAATCCGGGACCCAAAATAGGGGTTCTTTAAACTCAATTTTGCATCTATTGGTGGGTGTTCAATTTCAAAAGTGCCTCATCCGTGTTTTAATGGAATAGTTCTGAAGTTTCACTCCATATCTGAGGCAATTAAGAAGTTAAAATTCCCGCACAGATTTTTTAAATGGAAAAACTGCACACGATCTTATTGAAACATATCTTCAAATCAAAATTTGTAAATTAGTAAGTTATCGGGCTCACAAGTTAAAATTCACTTTTTTTTTTCAAAGTAAGTAGTAAGTTAGCAATGATTTAATGGTTTGGTTTTTGTATGTTTAGCCAAAATCATGTTTATTTCAAAAACCTTTGCTGTCTTCTCCATCAGCACTAGGAGCATAGGCAACCAATCCGCAGTCGGCGCCTTGCTGGTAACCAGCAGATGTCCCACGTTCAGTAACGGGTCCACAGCTACTACTGACCGCAGGATGACCCACAGTGGTCGAAATGGAATCCACATTTTGCACATTAGCAAATAGACTGGGTATGCTCGCTTCTGGTTTGGATTCAATATCTTGTTCACGTGCTGCAATCAAAAACAAGAGGCCGTCTGATGCTGTTAACATGGCTCGTATAACACCAGAGAAAATGTTATATGTGATCTGTTCAACCAAGTAACATCTGTCAAAGCAATATCAGGCAATATCTTATTTGTCTATTTCCTTCCATGTTCAAAATTTACACCCCCTTTTGTCTAAAACGTGTTGTCCCCAACCCATGGCTGAATTTCATGACAACATAATGAGAACTGTTGTGTGACATACCATTTATTGATGATTCATTCAAAAAATCACGTACACAGTTTGAATTTCTATTTAAACATAATCATGAGCAGTATTTAATAAACTCTGTACTGGATGTTTTCATTCTCGAGCATGTCTGGGATCTTATTGAAACATACAAATACCATTTGGAGAAAATTAGAAAAAAGTTACCATATACACAAGCTAAAATTCACTTATTTCAACATAATTAAGTTGAATAACTCATGTACCACATATACATATAATTTGCTTGTTGTCAAAATCAAATTAAAACCAAATTAACCTTTAATCCAAATTTGGTGAAATTCCTTGTAATTATTATTATCATTGTCAAACTTTTCTATTATAACTAGGTATACAGTATGAGTTAAAATACTACCTAATTCCTGCATCTCTCCGGAAGTCGCAGAAGCAGTAGACTGATCACCCGAACTTCCGGAACAAATTATAATTCGACTCTTTCTTCTGGACTTTTTGTTTTTCTTCTTTCTAGTGTATGGCTGTTTAGTTTGGTCTGCTGGAAATAACATGGTTAATAACATTATACAAGTGAAGCACCAACAGTGCTAAAAACAAGAAATGTCAAAACTTCTGCTAAATGTTCCCCAGTGTGATAAGCAATTGTTCAAAAATAAATCCAAATCTGCTGACTGGTTCAGGAAATTTGGAGTCTTAAGTGTGACCTTGACCGTAGCAACAGGAACACAAAGTCACAGTGAGGCATTTATGCAAATGGTAATCCCATCCACCTACTCGTTTAAGAGATTCCTGAAAACTCGAAGATACCCAACTATGGCCTTTTGAAGTCTAAAATTGTGACCTTCATCTTAGGGACTGGAACCTGGTAGTCGAATACGACACATCACCATGACGTCCTATGTATTTATGCAAACGAAAATCTAAATCTGTGCGCCTATGAAGTCGAAGTTTGACCATGAAAATCTAAATCTGTGCGCCTATAAACTGTGATCTTAGCAGTCGAAGTTTGACCATGAAAATCTAAATCTGTGCACCGAGAAACTGTGATCTTAGCAGTCGAAGTTTGACCATGACACTGGCGACAGAGCCTGGGAGTTAAAGACACAGGCAATAACGATGTGAAAAGAATTTATGCACAATGAAATCTAAATCTGCCCGCTGGTTAAGGCAATACGGAAAAGGCATGCCGTTTCCCACCTTTGACTTCTGAAACCTAAGGGTGGCGACACCACATACGTTTTAAATGTTCAAACTTCATTGTTATCTGTATTAATTGCACTAATAAAACCTAGAAAACTTAGTCAATGCCTAAACATTTAAAAGAGATCACGAAGGTAAGTTTACCTATTTTGGTTTCATACGTGGGTGTACTGCCTTCAGTATTGGTTCCTCCCACTGCACCGTGAAGGCGGTCAGCATCTACGGCATTTATGCTAGAGATGGAGGAACTGGGAGTGGGAGAGGTTTTGACATCAGGGCTGCTCATATGCACTGGCAATGGATCAGCTTGATTGGAGTATTCTGCGTCAGTAGGAAGAACAGGTGTCTGTTTAGAGGAACCTGCAATATAAACTACCACATAAAAGAATACCTGCTTAAAGGTTATCAGTTGCTTATAAAATTGAGTAACCAAATATTTTAGCCAGTAAAAAAACATTAAAAAAACGTTGATTTGACGTTGAATCCATAAACCAAGGTTTCCTATGGAAAAAAAAAAATGCCTCCATGAGATTTGAACCCATGACCCTTTGAGTTTGTGCATTACCAAATATTGAAAAAGGGCCATAACTCTGGTGTTACTTATTCGATCTGCCTGGTTTGTTAGAGCTTTCATTGATATCAACAATCTGACCAAGTTTGGGAAAGATTGAATACAAAATGAAGGTGCTGAGTGTTCACAAGGCTAAAATTGGAATATTTCAATAATTCAAGGGCATATAACTCTAGTGTTCTTGGTCCGATATAGCTGGTTTTCGAACTTGTCCAAGCTTTCATCGATATTAACAATCTCTTAAAGTTTGGTAAAGACCGGATGGAAAATGAAATGAAGGTGCTAGAGTGTTCACAAGGCAGAATATGGCATTTTTCAGCAAATCAAGGACCATAACTCTGCTGTTACTCATTCAGTTTGGCTAGTTTTTGATCTTGTCCGAGTTTTTATTGATAATAACAATCAGTGTAAGTTTGGTAAAGATCAAATAATAAATGAAGGTGCTAGTGTGTTCACAAGGCAGAAAATGGCATTTTCCAGAAAAAAACAAGGGCCATAACTCTGGTGTTACTGATCCGATTTGGCTTATAAGCATGTCCAAGCTTTCATTAGTATTACCAATCTGTGCAAGTTTGGTATAGATCAAATAATAAATGAAGGTGCTAGAATGTTCACAAGGCATAAAATGGCATTTTTCAGAAAAAACAAGGGCCATAACTCTGGTGATACCGACCCAATTTAGCTGATTTTCGAACTTGTCCAAGTTTTCATTGGTATTAACAATCTTCGCAAGTTTGGTAAAGATCAAATAATAAATGAAGGTGCTAGAGCATTCACAAGGAAGAAAATGGCATCTTTCAGGGGAAAAAACGAGGGCCGTAACTCCGGTATTACTGATACGATTTGGCTGTTTTTCGAAATTGTCCCAGCTTTTATTGATATTAACAATCTGTGCAAGTTTGGTAAAGATCAAATAATAAATGAAGGTGCTAGATTGTTCACAAGGCATACAATGGCATTTTTCAGAAAAAAACAAGGGCCATAACTCTGGTGTTACTGACCCAATTTAGCTGGTTTTCGAACTTGTCTAAGCTTTCATTGGTACTAACTATCTGTGCAAGTTTGGTAAAGATCAAATAATAAATGAAGGTGATAGAGCGTTCACAAGGCAGAAAATAGCATTTTTCAGACACAACAAGGGCCATAACTCAGGTGTTACTGATCCGATTTGGCTGGTTTTCGAACTTGTCAGAGCTTTCATTGATATTAACCATCTGTACAAGTTTGGCAAAGATCAAAAAATAAATGAAGGTGCTAGAGTGTTTACAAGGCTTAATATGGCATTTTCCAGCAAAACAAGGGCCATAACTCAAGTGAAATTAATCCGATCTGGCTGGTTTTCGAACTTGTCCGAGCTTTTATTGATATAAAGACACTGGCAAAGTTTCGTAAAGATCCGATTAATAATGAAGGCCCTAGAGTGTTCACAAGGCAAAAGTTAACGGACGACGGACGGACGACGGACGGACGACGGACAACTCGTCATCCCATAAGCTTTGCTGGCCTTCTAACAATTATGAAACAACCAAATGTCTATCGAAATAAAGTTACACGTGTAACAGTGTTGTGGTATAACACATACACATATAACTAAATTAATACAAATGAATTGTTGATGAACAGATATCATTTTTAACAACTTTTTTTTAAAGAATAACTTTTGCTATAGGATAATGTACCTGTGACTGGGTTTCCACCACAACTTGAATAGTCTCCTATTTCTTGTATGTTTCCATCTGATGCTCCATTAGCCCATGCAGTAGGAATACTGGATTCAAACGGAACAGAACTACTTGCAGCTGCTTGATCGGTAAGTGTCAGTGAAGTGTCTTGTTTGATCAGACAATTTTGACTGGGTATAGTGCATGCTGCAGTAGTTTCTAGATGTAAAATGACAAGTGAATGTTACATGTACATGGCATTTGCAAGGTATGAAATTTGTGATGTGTCCCAAATGGAAAATAATAATTTTCCTAAAATTCCAGGTTGTCCCAATCCTTACTGTGTCCGAACTTATATGGTGAATACGGTAACCAGAACAAATGAACTCAACAAAATTATTTAACCCGTGCAACAGAAGCTATCATTAATGTCGTGTTTGTCTATTTGTTTACAATTTAAAAGCTATTTATTTAAGCATCATCCATGTAGTTAAAACAACATGACCTTGACCAGAGACCTTGATCATGCGACCATAAATTTGTTATGCAGAACACCATTTATTGATGTGATGATCTATCTACAAATGAGTTTAATGATCCTATTATCGCAAATGGGTTTGTTATTGACAAGACGCCAAAATTACGACCTGTCCTTAAAAGTATGATCACAAAATTTGATGATGAATGCAGATAAACAGTTTAAACTCATTATCTGAATTGGTTCAGAAATTATTGACCCGAGAAAGAGAGCTACATACCTGCAGACTCTGAACAAGTCGCTGCATTTGGCGTTGACCTTCTTTGGAATGTCTTCTGTAAACTGCCAGTGGCGGTGGTGCTTACATGAATACTGCACGATGTAACCAGTAGACTACTACAGGCGGTGGAGTCAGTGGGGTTTACAGGCATACTGCACAATGTATCGAGCGAGGTACCAGAAGTGGTGGCGGCGGTGGTGCTTACAGGCATACTGCACGATGTATCGAGCGAGGTACTAGAAATGGTGGCAGCAGTGGTGCTTACAGGCATACTGCACGATGTATCGAGCGAGGTACTAGAAGTGGTGGCGGCGGTGGAGCTTACAGGCATACTGCACCCTGTATCGAGAGAGGTACTAGAAGTGGTGGCGGCGGTGGTGCTTACAGGCATACTGCACGATGTATCGAGTGAGGTATTAGAAGTGGTGGCGAGCGAAGTACTGGAAGCAGTGGAGGCCGTGGCAGTTACAGGCATACTGCATGTTGTATCGGGTGGAGTAACTGGCTCATTTCCTGACAAAGAATCATTATTGTTGACATGCGGACAGCTTGGTGATATTTCACCATGAATTCTACCAATATCATCGAAGTCGTTCCATGTTGAATATGGTATTCCGCACGCATAGCATCTGGTTGCAGTTCGATCTGTTGACCTTTCACAATAAAAGCCATTCCTAGCCAGTACAAGTGCTCTTCCGTTTCCAGAGTATGATTGTTCATTGTAAGATGAAAATCTCATCCATTCAAACCGCATTCTTTCTGTGCTACTGTAAACCCTTTCGAAGTATTGTTCCAACCCTGGTGCTATTATAAAATCAACATTTACTGGCCTAAAATATGACCAATCCAAAGAAAAGTTTTTTGATTTGAAGTTCAGTCCTTCCTCAAGAAAAAATATCTTTAACATTACTTGCTCTTCGCATTCAAAGGAATCTGCAGGCAATGTATCATCCACAGAATTTACACCGTCAATGGAGCATGTTCCTATATCAGAGTCATCGCTTTCAGAGTGGTCAACGCACTCAAGGAAGTATGCAGTCCATACAATAGCAAAATACCATTCCATTACAAAATACCATTCCATTACAATGAAAACAGTTCCTGCAGATTCATCTTTCTCAGGCTGGTCACTGAACTCAATGGAGACTGCAGTCCATACATCATTCCCTAAGCTTACGGTTACAATGGAACATGTTCCAACAGAACCATCACTCATGGGCTTGTCTTCACTATCAATGGAGTATGATCCCTCAATCTCAGGCTGGTAATCACATTCAATGGTGACTTCAGTCCAAACATCATTCATAAAGCTTACGCTTTCAATGGAACACATTCCAACAGAGCCATGACTCTTGGGCTGTTTGTTGCTTTCCGGAGTATCTGCAGTCACTGTATCATTCACAGAATATTTGCCTTCAATGGAAAATGTTCCTAAAAATCCATCACTCCCAGGCTGGCATTTGCTTTCAATGGAGTCTGATCCATCACTCTCTGGCTGGTTGTTGCATTCATTTGAGCCTGCAGTATGTACATCATTCAAGCTGTTGCTCACAGTGGAATATGTTCCAATGGATCCATTATTCTCAGAATGATCTTCACTCTCAATGGAGTTGTCAGTCCGAATGTCCTTGACAGAGCTGTTGCTTACAATGCGACATGTTTCTATGGATCCATCACTCTCGGAATGATCTTCGCTCTCAATGGAGCTGTCAGTCCGAATGTCCTTGACAGAGCTGTTGCTTACAATGTGACATGTTTCTATGGATCCATCACTCTTGGAATGATCTTCGCTCTCAATAGAGTTGTCAGTCCAAATGTCCTTAACAGAGCTGTTGCTTACAATGCGACATGTTTCTATGGATCCATCACTCTTGGAATGATCTTCGCTCTCGAGGGAGTTGTCAGTCCGAATGTCCTTGACAGAGCTGTTGCTTACAATGCGACATGTTTCTATGGATCCATCAGTCTCAGAATGATCTTCGCTCTCAATGGAGTTGTCAGTCCGAATGTCCTTGACAGAGCTATCGCTTACAATGTGATATGTTTCTATGGATCCATCAGTCTCGGAATGATCTTCGCTCTCGACGGAGTTGTCAGTCCAAATGTCCTTGACAGAGCTATCGCTTACAATGCGACATGTTTCTATGGATCTATCACTCTCGGAATGATCTTGCTCTCAATGGAGTTGTCAGTTTGAATGTCCTTGACAGAGCTGTCGCTTACAATGTGACATGTTTCTTTGGATCCATCACTCTTGGAATGAGCTTCGCTCTCAATGGAGTTGTCAGTCTGAATGTCCTTGACGGAGATGTCGCTTACAATGTAACATGTTTCTATGGATCCATCACTCTCGGAATGATTTTTGCTCTCAATGAAGTTGTCAGTCAGAATGTCCTGGACGGAGCTGTCGCTTACAATGTCACATGTTTCTATGGATCCATCACTCTCGGAATGATTTTCATTCTCAATGAAGTTGTCAGTCTGAATGTCCTTGACAGAGCTGTTGCTTACAATGTCACACGTTTCTATGGATCTATTACTCTCGGAATGATCTTCGCTCTCAATGGAGTTGTCAGTCCGAATGTCATTGACAGAGCTGTCCCTTACAATGTCACATGTTTCTTTGGATCCAACACTCTTGGAATGAGCTTCGCTCTCAATGGAGTTGTCAGTCTGAATGTCCTTGACGGAGATGTCGCTTACAATGTAACATGTTTCTATGGATCCATCACTCTCGGAATGATTTTTGCTCTCAATGAAGTTGTCAGTCTGAATGTCCTTGACGGAGCTGTCGCTTACAATGTGACATGTTTCTATGGATCCATCACTCTCGGAATGATTTTCACTATCAATGAAGTTGTCAGTCTGAATGTCCTTGACAGAGCTGTCGCTTACAATGTGACATGTTTCTATGGATCCATCACTCTCGGAATGATCTTCACTCTCAATGGAGTTGTCAGTCCGAATGTCCTTGACAGAGCTGTCGCTTACAATGTGACATGTTTCTATGGATCCATCACTCTCGGAATGATCTTCACTCTCAATGGAGTTGTCAGTCCAAATGTCCTTGACAGAGCTGTTGCTTACAATGTAACATGTTTCTATGGATCTATTACTCTCGGAATGATCTTCGCTCTCAATGGAGTTGTCAGTCTGAATGTCCTTGACAGAGCTTTTGCTTACAATGTGACATGTTTTTATGGATTCATCACTCTCGGAACATGCTTTTACAGAGGCATTAATCTCAGAATTATCTATTTTGTCAAATGACTCTGAGGGTGCGACATGTTCCACAGGTTTTCTGGGGTTTGCAGATTCGTGCTTCTCACAATTGCTCCTTTCAGTGTCAGTACTTCTACAGTTGCAATTACATGCTGCCATTTTTCCTTTTCCCTTTATTGTTTTGTTGACTATTACTTCATCACTGAACAAAGTTTCTTTGTCGAAGATTTCCTTTGGTATGGGCGTGACAATTCGCTCTTTCTGCATTTGGGGCATTTCAACATGTGCACTAGCAAAGCTTATGAAAGATGGATTTATGTGATCGTTGGTTGCTTGTACAGCACGGGACATCTTCTGGATTAACTCATTTCTTCCTCTTGCATGTTGCATTTGGGATATGACACCCTTCCGCTTCCATGGCATTGCCTCAAATTTGCGTCAGGATAACCCCATATTTACTGCTTCTGCAAAGGATATATTTGAGAAATATATAGAATTGTGAAGACTCTCTAGACTGGTCATTTTGTGAAAGAAAGCGTGACCAACTGTCTAATTTGTGAAAAAAGTACTGAAAGATCAATTGTTATAAGCGATCTACCGGTATATAACTCAATATATACATCCAGGGCTTTTTTTTCATGATTTTGGGAACATGACCCATACGCCTGGAATTGGGAATTTTAGCGGTGTTTTACTCAAAATTGGGAAAACAGCTAAATTTCAATATTAAGTACTTTTTTGGGTATAATTGCATGGAATTAACACGATTCCTTAGGTTAATCAGTTTTTTTTAGATGGTTCAGACTCACCATTGTCAGAAATTGTACTACAAATAGCAATAGCGCTGGGTTTAGACAAGGTTTCTGTGTCGGTGCTGAGACTGACTGTGACGACAGTGCGTCTTGTTTGAATAATAAGTCGATCGTTTGTGATTTGCCTTCTGTATTTTTAAGTTTCTTTATGTAATACTTGGAATTATGTGACTTTTCTTTGTTTATCATCATGATCATTGAAATCCGAATCGATCAGACACTTTGTAAATATTGTATTTCCTATTCAAAACGACAAAACAACCATCTACAGAATAGTGCTTTATTACCAATAAGGGTCTACAAGATCAGATAGTTGACGCCTACGATAAGTTACGAAAATATTCGAACACACAAACAACTTCCAGCAGATTTGTACTACATATATTTGTACCCAGAATAGATCAATTTTTGTTTGATTTTAGTTTAGTTTTTGAGGTTCGGATTGGGAATTTTCGTCCAGCAATTGGGAAAAAAAAATACTTTTGGTAATTGGGAATATGACCGAATATCGGCTATAAAATCGTCCAAAAAAAAAGCCCTGACATCTGTACATACATGTACAGTGTTAAAACATATATACAATTATTCAGCATAATAGGGTACATTTTTAGATAAACTTTATTCTATAAATGTATCAAAACAATATTGAGAAAGTATGAGGGGGAAATATTGTTTCAAAAAGATAGTGAAAAAAATCAGCCACAATTGTGAAATAATTGCAATGGTCGAAATTAGCACTATATATATATATGAGCCCGAAGGTGAAAAACTAGTAAATATTAATTAGGGCTAGTAAAAATCTAGAAATTTTATATATATATATATATGAAAATTGTAATAGTCCAAATGATTATATAATAATCATGAAGTAACCAAATGTTAGACCCTGTTATAGAAGGAAAAAAAAAACCTTATAATGTGAAAACTGACATACTGAGGAACAAACACTTATTATATATTATATATGTTGTTTTAGTTGCTAACGTAGCAAAATGAAAAGAAAACAAGGAATAAGATACATGTACATATTTGTACACTTCAGGGCCTTTTTAACCTTTTAAAGTGGGGCCAAAAGTTGGCCTCTTCCCAACTGCAAAAAACTCTATTTTTTCCAAATCCTGCGTAAATGACCTTGAAGCTCTACTGATAGGTTTTTGATAGCTAGATCAGCATTCCTGTGAAGTTTCATGAAAATCCGTAAAGTAGTTTCAGAGGAGTAGTCGCTACAAGTTTTCATTATATAACTCTATGTAAACAAAGATGGCCGTTGGCGGCCATGTTTAACGTCAAATTAAAATAACTTTTGCAAGGATCAACATCATGTCATACTGATCATTTTAGAAAAGTCCCATATCAATATCACTTATAGTTTTCAAGAAGTAGTCGCTACAAACTTGTATTTTGAAAATCTATTTTTAGCCTGCGAAGTTTCATGAAAATGCGTCGAGTAGTTACAGAGGAGTAGTCGCTACAAGTTTTTACTAGATAACTTTTATGTAAACAAAGATGGCCACTGACAGCCATGTTTAACATTGAATCAAAACAATTTTCGACAAGGACCAAAATCATGTCATGCTGTTCATTTTAGAGAAAGTCCCAAATCAATATCACTTATAGTTTTGAAGAAGTAGTCGCTATAAACTTGTTTTTTGAAAATCTATTTTTAGCCGTGGTGGCCATCTTGAATTTCCGGCCGACCTGAAATTTTGCTAGGATCAATTAGACATCAAGAGCAACATTCCTGTGAAGTTTCAAGAAAATCCGTCAAGTAGTTTCAGAGGAGTAGTCGCTACAAGTTTTCATTATATAACTCTATGAAAACAAAGATGGCCACTGGCGGCCATGTTTAACGTTGTGTCAAAATAATTTTCGACAAGGATCAACAATGAACATCATTCCATACTGATCATTTTAGAAAAAGTTCCATATCAATATCACTTAGAGTTTTCAAGAAGTAGTCGCTACAAACTTGTTTTTTAAAAATCTATTTTTAGATTTGGTGGCCATCTTGGATTTCACATCAACATGAATTTTTGCTAGGATCAACTAGACTTCATGGGCAACATTTCTGTGAAGTTACATAAAAATCCATTCAGTAGTTTCAGAGGAGTAGTCGCTACAAAAAAAAGTTTACGGACAGACAGACAGACGAACGTACAGATGGACGGACGACAGACACCGCACCACGGCATAAGCTCTGCTGATCTCTCATCAGTAGAGCTAAAAACAAGAGCATCAAGAATTGCAGGGCAATCCATAATCCCCCACCGGCCAAGACAAACATTTTCCAGACATTTTCTATGGAGGTCAAAGATCAAGGTCAAGTCACAATGACCTTATTTTGGTACAAGACACCGCTATCCCAAGATGTATTCACATACCAAGTTTGGTGTCTCTAAGTGTTATAGTATTAAAAATACGGTCCGGACAAGCATTTTCTATGCCAGAGGTCACAGGTGAAGGTCACAATGACCTTATTTTGGTACGCGACACACCGCTATCCCAAAATGTATTCATATACCAAGATTGGTATCTCTAAGTGTTATAGTATTGAAAATACGGTCCGGACAAGCATTTTCTATGACATTTCTATGACAGGGGTCACAGGTCAAGGTCACAATGACCTTATTTTGGTATGCGACACATAGCTATCCCAAGATGTATTCACATACCAAGTGTGGTATCTCTAAGTGTTATAGTATTGAAAATACGGTCCGGACAAGCATTTTCTATGACAGAGGTCACAGGTCAAGGTCAAGTCACAGTGACCTTATTTTGGTACGCGACACACCGCTATTCCAAGATGTATCCACATCCCAAGTTTGGTATCTCTAAGTGTTATAGTATTGAAAATACGGTCCAGACAAGCATTTTCTATGACAGAGGTCACAGGTCAAGGTGACCTTATTTTGGTACGCGACACACCGCTATCCCAAGATGTATTCACATACCAGGTTTGGTATCTCTTAAGTGTCATAATATTGAAAATACGGTCCGGACAAGCATTTCTATGACAGAGGTCACAGGTCAAGGTGACCTTATTTTGGTACGCGACCCCCCGCTATCCCAAGATGTATCAACATACCAAGTTTGGTATCTCTAAGTGTTATAGTATTGAAAATACGGTCCTGACAAGCATTTTCTATGACAGAGGTCACAGGTCAAGGTCACAATGACCTTATTTTGGTAAGCGACACACCGCTATCCCAAGATGTATTTACATACCAAGTTTGGTATCTCTAAGTGTTATAGTATTGAAAAAACGGTCCGGACAAGCATTTTAATTTGACAGAGGTCACAGGTCAAGGTCACAATGACCTTATTTTGGTACGCGAAACACCGCTATCCCAAAATGTATTCAAATACCAAGTTTGGTATCTCTAAGTGTTATAGCAATGAAAATATCTATGACAGAGGTCACAGTGACCTTATTTTGGTACGCGACAAACCACTATCCCAAGATGTATCCACATACCAAGTTTGGTATCTCAAAGTCTTACAGTATTGAAAATATGGCCCGAACAACCATTTTCGGAACATTTTCTATGACAGAGGTCACAGGTCAAGGTCACTGTGACCTTATTTTGGTATGCGACACACCGCTATCCCAAGATGTAATCAAATATCAAGTTTGGTATCTCTAAGTGTTATAGTATTGAAAATATGGTCCAAGCATTTTCTATGACAGAGGTCACAGGTCAAGGTCACAGTGACCTTATTTTGGTATGTGACACACCACTATCCCAAGATGTATCCACATATCAAGTTTGGTATCTCAAAGTCTTATAGTATTGAAAATATGGCCCGGACAAGCATTTGGGAAGGACGGACGGACGGACAGGGTGCAAACCTATAGTCCCCCCGGGACCGGTGGGGGACTACAAGTCCCAGGGGGGACTAAAAAAAAAAGTGGGAACAGACTTTACATTGTATGTCAAAACAAGAGATGTCACTGTAAGTGACAAATGCCCCACAAAGTGACCTTTGACCTCCAAGTATGACCTTGACCTTGGAGGCACGGACCTGGATTTTGTGCGCGACACATTGTCTGGTTGTGGTGAGCACTTGGGCCAAGTTATTTGAAAATCTGTCCAGGCATGCAAAAGTTATTGACCGGACACGAGTTGACCTTTGACCTCTAAGTGTGACCTTGACCTTGAGCCACAGACCTGGATTGTGTGTGCGACACATCGTCTTGTTGTGGTGGGCACTTGTGCCAAGTTATTTGAAAATCCATCCAGAAATGCCAGAGTTATTGACTGGACATGATTTTACTTTTGACCTCCAAGTGTGACCTTGACCTTGAAGCCAGACCTGGATTTTGTGCACGACACGCCATCTTGTTGTGGTGAACACTTGTGTCAAATTATTTGAAAATCCTTCCTGACTGCCAGTTATTGAACGGACACGATTTGATCTTTGACCTCTAAGTGTGACCTTGACCTTGGAGCCACGAGCCTTGATTTTGCGCGCAACATGTCGTCTTGTTGTGGTGAGCACTTGTGCCAAGTTATTTGAAAATCTGTCTATGAATGTCAGACTTATTGACCGGACACGAAAGCACTTCATTTTGACCTTTGACCTCTAAATGTGACCTTGACCTTGGAGCCACGGACATGGATTTTGTGTGCGACATGTCATCTTGTTGTGGCACGCAATTGTGCTAAGTTATTTGAAAATCCGTCCATTATTGTCAGAGTTATTAACCGGACACGATTGTACGGACGAACGAACGAAGGGACTGACTGACGGACGGACGGACAGTGCGACTACTATATGCCACCCTTAGGGGGCATAATAAATGGTAAATTCAATACCGTATCAATATTATACATAATTTTGACAGTCTCGCACTTCTTTTTCCCAAAATCAGCAATTCCCCAATTTTCTTGAAAAAAGCTCTGCAATGTACAACAGAAGCAGCACAATCAATATACACAATGACAGGGCTGTCTTTCTACCATGGGGGAATGGGTCCGGGTCCCTCAGAGGGGGGAATTTTTGCGTCAATTTCAGTAAAAGGGGTAATTTTGCATGAAAGTTCAACACATTATGATATCATCAATATAAAATGAAATCATGCTGATTAAATAGATATATAACACTAAATAGACAAATAAAGCAAGGACTTAAGCATACAATAACACAATTTTATTGTTGTTTATGCCAACCAATATACATTTAACAATAAATGGGTTCAAAACAGACTTGAAAAATATGTATGTTGACTAGCTGTAAGAGTTAGACAATGTTCAAAAAGTACCAATGACAGTTATGTCATTTACTTTGTTCTACTTTCTTCAACACAAGCACAATTAACACATAGTTCTCTTAAAATTCTAGCCTTCTGTCTTTCAGTTTATTTATTTATTTTTTTTCAAGGGGGGAATTTTGACACTGAGGTGGGGGAAAAAAATATACTTTTCAGGTGGGGGACTGGGGCCGAATAACGGCCCCAAAAACAGCCAAAAGACAGCCCTGAATGAGATTACTGTATTTGGATATTAAAACTTATTTTTAATGAGCATGTTACTTAATGCTATGCATACCTGTCAAGTCTCACTCATTGGGTGTGAGACATACGCATTTGTGTGTCAAATCACGCTTCTAACTTGACCAAAATGGGATTTTTTGTCTGCGCTTGTTTTAAAATAATTTGATAAAATTTAGTAGTTTAACTAGGATTTTCGTATAGCTTCCGTTACTTAAATGAATTTAATGAAAATGTATGATCACATGAACGGTAATTTTACGAGTATACCTCTATGCTAAAATTCAACCACAGACCTAGGGCTTCACCCCACTGACCCCTAACCTACGGTCAACTGCCCCTTGGGCCCCACTTCATTGGGCCTTGACAGCTATGGCTATGAGGTAAATTAACCAAAGAATTATGCACTCAAATAAATTATAGACAAATGTTTGCAAAATCAAAATGCAAAATTCATTACCGTTAATGATTAAGTTTCAAATGTTAATTGTCGTAGCTGAAGGTAACTACTTTCTAAAACTGTAAGGATAATCTAAAGAAACTTACCTGCCAAATAATGGCAAAATTACACTACAAAACCGTTTATCAAAACTCAGTCCAGGTGTTTAGGTCATATATACTAATGCATATACATGTGCCAATTAAACGTGTAGGTTTATTCATGGGTTCTTGAAATACCCATGATTGATTATGCATAAAATGAATTATGAGTTGGCTAGCCTACATTTTTGGGGCCGGGATGGTTTAAGCTATTTATACTGTTTCTATAGAGTTTGTGATTCTCAAAATATGTAAATAAATACTGAAAAGGTGATCCCTTGAAAGCTATATATCGTCAGTAGGTTTAGAAACTGTATACATATGTTGCAAAATTTGGCCGTTGTTGACGGGATAGCTACTTTAAAATCATGCAAAGTTTTGCAAAGTTATAAGACGCTTCTTTGAGCAGTCGATTTCAAAAGCAAATACAGTCAAACCTCGATAGCTCGAAGTCAGCAGGACCATAGGGATATGTTCGAGCTATCGGTGGCATCGAGGTAACGGAAAAAAACCAAAATAGCTATCCGAATTTGTGTACCACCCGAAATAGTGTTACTTGTGTTCGTGATGATCGTTCTCGGCATGTTTTATATGTTCATGCATGTTTGATTAAACCTCATAACGGATATATAACATGTAATTGTTACATTGAAAATACAAAAAAACTGCAATAATGTGCTTGTTTTATCATTTATTTAGAGAAATATCACGCAAATAGATTTTAACTTACATTCCGGAAGTCCGAATAATGAGAACAAGGTAAGACTGGTTTCGGTATATTATTTAATTAGAAAATCAACCGTGTTTAATTGATCGTAATTAACAGTAAACGAAGTTCACTAAACATAAATTTTATCTGTCTATTGTCGCTTTTCAATCATAAATGTTTGCACCTTTAACAACCAACTTTATCAGTTTTCGCACTTTGATCGAACTTGCTACAAACAAATACAAACGCGTTGATTACAATTAATATGGCCGACGTCGCATGGCAACGAATCATCATCTTCGATTAAGTGAGGTTTAAAATCACACAAAAATGGATCTTCGGACCGTAAAAAGTATTCGAGCGAGCCGGGGTATTCGAGAAATAATATTCGAATAATTGAGGTTAAATTACATTGAATTATATAGGAGATGTGTCGGGACCGGAAAATGTGTTCGAGTTACCGATGGTATTCGAATCACCGGTGTTCGAGCTATCGAAGTTTGACTGTACATGTAACTTTTTCATTTATAAAAAATTACGATTTTGCATGTATAAATACAACGTCTTAAAACTTTGCCAAATTGTGCACGATTTAAATTATCCTTACAGTTTATCTTCAGCTAAATACATGTATAAAGTTATTAAGGTCAATGTTAAAGATCAAAGATGTATTAAGTAATTCCGAGCGTGGGCCAGGTGTTTTCAGCGATCAAAATAAGGCAAATTTATATGCGATTCTAATGGGTTTACTGTATGTGTTGCATTCATTAAATCACTGGAAAGTTTAGAATGTGCACTTTCTAAAATAGTAAAGATATTAAACTTTGGATGTGAATAAAGAGATTAAAGTGTTTTACCGCATCCGTAAAATAATAAAAAAGTTATTCTTGGGGTCTGGTGGTTCTTTTTTTTCACTCATAAATATAGAAGAGGGCCAACATATAAACTCGTCCTCGTATTTAACCGGTGTCTATATATTTTTACCCCCTATGCGGTTAGTCTCGGCCTGCCAAGACCCTATCATGCATATGTCTTTAACTTGGAGATATCGATCAGGGCAAATTCAAGGTTCGACACTAACAGTGTCCCAGGATCCCGAGGATCCCAGATTTTCAGGTGGGATCCCTGCTTCTAGAAGCTGGGGATTCCACTGGGAAGCCTGATTTTGCCGTCAGGTTCTTATTAAGAACACACTTTATAGATTATTTAATCGAAAATTCCCCAAAAAACGAGCACAAAAATTGTCCGAAAAGGTAATTCAGTCTGCCTTTCGTTCTACCTCTGTTATCGAGGATCCCGAATATTAATCGCTCTCGCTAGGCGCTTATTAGGCCAGACTAAAGTGCTGTTTGTTTTATGTGGGATCCCTAATGTCGAAGTGGGCACCCAGATGTACAAAGTAGGGATTCCAGTCAGATCCCAGACAAAAGATGTTAGTGTCGAACCCTGAAATTAGGCCAATTTATTGGCACGTTATTTTTCACATGCATAACGTCGACATTTGCGTGAAGACATGTTGTAACAAAACAAAAACGTTAATTGTTGATGCATCAGACAAACTTGTTAATGAATAATGTCACTTTCTACTTCTCATAAGTTAAAAATAAGAAATAAATATTAAAATAACTTGAAAATATGTTTTTGAAAGTCTCATTGAGTCTCCCAAAGTCATGCCAAAATTGTCCCAAACGTGAGGGGCGACTTCAAACGTCCTATTTTCCCCAGTCCCTGGTTCTGGATCAGTGTAGCATAGCGTAACGAAGAAATCGGAAGCCTGCCGGGTGATCGAAGCTACTATGCGGTCACATTTTATTTTGGAGAGGTTTCTGAAGACACAGAGCAATGCCTGCCTAAAGAATCGCAGTATTTCTATTAAATAAACATTTATTACCATATTGTCATGCATAAAACTCACCAAAGATAATGATATCCCGTCGATTTAGTCGTTTTTTTGTCAGCAGGATCTGTGTTTTTGGGGTTTCTGAAAACATAGCAGACACCGTAAAATAAGCTCATGTAGATAGCACGTCCGTAACATTTACAACATCGCATACATTATTGATAGAAAATATGTTAAAATATTTATTTTTGACTAGATCTACTGGTAATGGCAGTTTCAAAATAAAATCGTTATTTGAGTTTATTTACTTATTATTACACTCTATAGATAACTTAATTAACGGGGTTGATGCACTATGCAAACACCATTGTTTTAAAAGGGCTCTGAAAAAAACTTGAAAAAAGCTGAAAGAATTATCAAAATACCATGAAAAATAAAGGAGATATGACCTATTGAAAATTTTCAAAGAGTGATAAATGGAGGCGATCATCTTGGAAAGATGACGTCATCGGGCCTTTTACCATATATCACGGGTACTAAACATTGACTCTAGCACATTTTGGAGATATATGAAAATGAGAGTCAATGACTGTTCCGAGGTAGTGACAAGGATGAAAATAACAAAATAAAGGTGAGTTCATCTCGTTGTTTTTCATAGTCATTAATCCAACGATTTATTTAAAAAATTGGGGAATGTTATTCCAATTATATGTGTTCAATTGAATTGGGGTTTTAAGGCACACCAACACATGAAAAGGTTATATGGTGCCTAAAAGGCATGAACATGCCAGGCTCATCTTCCATGTACATCGAGATAACATATAGAAAATGGGCCTAGAACCTTCTCACCCTGAACTGCAGAGTTGCTGCAAATACTATCGTAGAAACTCCATTTACTCTGGAGCCACGTTATTGTTTTTCTGCCACTGCTCCTTTGATGCGAGCCAGATAGCAACTCTGGAGCCACGTTATTGTTTTTCTGCCACTGCTCCTTTGATGCGAGCGAGATAGCACCTGAAATAATGCAGGGATCATGATGAACACCTTTAATCAACATGAACAAAAAATGATAAAATGAACATGAATTTGGGGGGATTCTACCCCTCTGCCTACCCCTCCAAAGCGATCTGCAGTAGCCCTATTCTTTGCCCCGTGACCAAACGGGAGCAACCGGGAACCACACAGGGCTTATACATGTGTTCAAAGAATGTCCAAGTTGCAAAAATACAAGTTGTTTATATATGACTTCTAATTTTCTTTAAATAGACAAATAAATGAATATATATATATGACGATGTAACCCCCCTCCCCGACTACCGAATACTCCTTATTTAGAGACTCTGAATACTATTTAGCTCCGCACAAAAATTCTAAGTATAAAGGGAAATAACTCTAATTTGAACGATGATAGAGTTACGGTTATTGCACTCTGCACTTCCCCTCATTGCCCTCTATCATTGCAGTCCCATCAGTCCCAT
Source organism: Cyrtodaria siliqua (assembly GCA_037043455.1). Taxonomy (NCBI): domain Eukaryota; kingdom Metazoa; phylum Mollusca; class Bivalvia; order Adapedonta; family Hiatellidae; genus Cyrtodaria; species Cyrtodaria siliqua. Next base: position 6,923 of record JAWPHD010010833.1, on the reverse strand, counting down.
CAGTAGTTTCGAAGATATGCTTTGGACAAGAAAGTGTGATAGACTAGATAGATAAATGACAATTTGTGTCTCATAAGCTAACAGTTCCGGCTAATACAGCTTCAATTTGTAATTCTGGTGATCTAGAATACCAATACCACTTTATTTGTGTATGTTTAGCATACACTGACATTTGAAAACAATATATTAAATTACGTTACTTTGTAAGACCAAGCGTTTTTTAAATTTATTGACCTAATGCAGTCTGTTAGTTTTTCTGTTATCTCAAAACTTTGTAAATTTGTATATCAAGCGACAATTATTCGACAAAACATAGTTAATCGTCATGAAAGTGTACTGTAAATCTCACTTAAAGTAATACTACATCAACTTTTGCACATATATATATGCTTTAACGTTCTTCATGATATTTCAGTATGTATATATGTACATACATACACATTGCACTGTTCTATGTTTTTCAATGTACTTATTACAACCTCACGTTCAATATATGTTTGTATATCTTTTCCGTATAAATCATGTTTTGCTCATTGCCTTTATGTCTATGCACATACTTATCATGACTGACTGTTGTATATAATATTATTCATTGTATCACGTAACAAGAAACACTGTAATGTTTACATTACTTAATAAAGAATCTTGAATCTTTAAAATCAGAACACATCCGTTATCAAATAAGATGTTAAAACAAACAGCGTAATAAACAGAATCTCACCCAATGGGAATGTTTTAACATGTGGCATTTAAAAAGTGATAATTGATAATCCGTTTAATCGTTGTGCGGTTAGAGGTTTGCCTATTTGTGCGGTTAGAGGTTTGCCTATAAAAGACAAAACTAGTAACAGCGTTTTCACCTGCTGCTTAACACGTACCGGGATAACCATGGCGAATCTGCGAGTAGTGTTATTGTTGTTGGTTGTATGTTCACTGACAATATCGGGTAAGTGTTAATATAGTTTAATATATTTTGTTAACTAATAATGATCTTGTTGAACAATTCACAATTCTGATAACGCATCATCAAAATAAATTGATCAATTAGTTGCCGTGCACATTCTACATTCTGGTAGGTGATAGTCTAGGTGTTTACCCTAGATGTTCAACCAAATTTTCTGTTACAATTAAGGTAATCATCACTATTTACTGTGTGGTTATTTTGAAACCCTGCATATTTCATGCACAGTTATGCAAATTGATTCAATGTTATGTATCTTCCAAAAACGAATCATGAATTTTTTTTATCTTTTTACTCTGCCAAACATTGTTTTTTACTAGAGCGCCATAGCGAAAGTTAGATAAATTCTCAAAATCTGGATACTCTTCATCCTTCTGAAGCCTTTTCAGACTTAATTTCACTGTGTAATTCCAGGGCTTTATATGACGGGGATATGACACGACAGTACAAAAGTTGTATTCAACTGAAAACACTTGTCGTTCAGGTAAGTTTATCGATTATATGCCGCATTTATCGATTTTTACTACGCTTATCATGGCGGTATGCGAGTGGCCTCAATGTACCGCACACCCATCTACATTGCAAACAGGCATTATATATCCTTGTTTTAATAATTTTTTATATATTTGACATTGCCAGAAAGCCAAATAAATAACCTTTCTAATGGTGTAATTTTATTCCAAAAACGGTTAAATAAATAGGCAAAATTTCGAGTTGGAACAGATATTTATTGCATTTTTTCTTTTCTTAAAGCCTTTATGCACATCCTATGTGTTTATTATTTAGGTCATCAAACATTTATTGTTTAATAAATATTTAAATCAGATGTATGGTCAGAAAGCTAAATAAATAATCCTTTTAATGGTGTAATTTTATTCCAAATAACGGTTAAATCTCGAGTTGGAAAGGAAATATATCGCATTTTTTCGTTTCTTAAAACGTTTATGCACATCACTGTGCAGGGCTTCCACTAAGGTTCAAATTCAGGAAGTTTGAACTTCCTGCATATCAAATTTGGAAGTTTATGGGGAAAATTTAGTAAGTTCCAGTGTTTGGGCATGGCATTCATACTCAGTCGAGCCAGTGATTCCACGTGGTGTTGGAGGTGGAGGGGGTTAGGGAGCGGGGTCTAAAGTGTTAAAAAATGATATTTATAATCATAGATATGTTTATAAAAGAAAATATTTGATGACATCATTACATAAAAAAATTGCCTTTGATTGCCATACCCCACCTACAGGTTTTATACAGTGAATTACATTTTGCAAACAGTTTTCAATTCATCCGTCCAGGAAAGCTTTTAAATCGGCATACATTAATGAAAAGTAAGTAAAACTGTCAAGTGTAGTAGTAAATGTATCAGTTTCTTTAATTTATTATCAAAGCAATCAATCGTTTTTGCCAGTGATATTTTCACTTCCTTGTTCAGACTCCATTCGCGAAGAGTTCTTTCCTCTAGGTTAGAGATTATTACATGTTGTCTGTCTATCAATACTTCCTTTCCCTTTGTTACTTTGATAAATACATTGAAAAATGACAAAAAAATATAAAAGAAAAAGCGTAAAAAGTATAAGCTGTTGTGTGTAAGAAGTTTCAACTTTGTGGTTAATGAATATAAATTAAGCAATTTGGGCGTCGAGATTATACTGCTTCTTTTGTGAAATGCGCGGCTAGGCCAGTTATCTAATTAACACTCTCCTTACGCCAGCCACGTGCGTGACCCTTGATAAAACTGGACAAAACCGGTTTTATCTGTCAATTACAGGCTCCACTGAGTTTTAATTGCTTCGCAACTTGTTAACTCAGCTGTCTCAAATGAAATTAGATTACATGGGGGGGGCTATAATCGGTAATTTACACAAATTATGGGACGTCCATACTAAAGATTCGCGGCGTACTTTGAAGTTTTTGGAAGTACACTGTACGCCTTTGATGTTAATTTTCGCCGTACAACTACGATTTTTGGACGTAATTTACGGCCGTACGCCCGTTAACGGAAGCCCTGACTGTGTGTGTATTGTTTTGGTAATCAAACATATACATGCATTGTTCAATGAATATTTACATAAGATGCATGGTTAGAAAGCCAAATAAATAACCTTTCTATTGATTGATGTTATTTCGAACAATTTCTTCAAAGGTTAAATGAACGAGGAGAATCATGAGTCGGTAAACAAAACAAGAGGGCCAAGATGGCCCTAAAGCGATCACCTGAGTACTGGCACATTACCAAACTTCTTCGAAATCTTATGGTCATATACAATCTGTGCAAGTTTGGTTAAGATTGTTCAAGAAATGTGGGCTCTGTTGTGTAGAACAACATTGGTATAGTCAGTTTAAGACACAACATTGATATAAACAGTTTAAGACACTCACAAAGTTTGGTAAAGATCAAATACAAAATGAAGGTGCTTAGAGAGTAACACCTTGGACAGAGCCAAATGTGACCCCAGGGCTACATGTAATATATAAGAGCGGTGTGCTTTGTGGTTTCAGAGAAGAAGGTTTTTTAAGTTTTTCCCTATACAAGTCTATGTAAAACGTGACCCCTGGGACGGGGCCAAATGTGAACCCAGGGTCACCATTTGAACAAACTTGGTAAAGGTCCATAAGAGTATAGTAAATGCAAAATATTAAACCTCTGGCTCTTGTAGTTTCAGAGAAGACGACTTTAATGTGTTTTCTATATAAGTCTATGTAAAACTGTGACCCACGGAGTGGGGCTAAATTTTACCCAAGGGTAACCTTATGAACAAACTTGTTAGAGGACCATAATCTTATAGTAAATGCAAAATATTAAACCTCTGACTCTTGCAGTTTCAGAGAAGACTTGTTTTTTCCTATATATATGTCTATATAAAACTGTGATCCTCGGGGCGCCGCCAAGTTTGACACCAGGGTCACCATTTGAACAAACTCGGTAGAGGACCATAAGCTTATAGCAAATGCAAAATATTAAACCTCTGGCTCTTGCAGTTCCAGAGAAGAATATGTTTTCACTTTTTCTCTATACAAGCCTATGTAAAACTGTGACCCCGGGGCGGGGCCAAATGTGACCCCAGGGTCATCATTTGAACAAAATTGGTAGAGGACCATGAGCTTATAGCAAATGCAAAATATTAAACCTCTTGCAGTTTCAGAGAAGATTTTTGAAGTTTTTCCCTATACATGTACATGTCTATGTAAAACATGTGACCCTTGGGGCGGGGCCAAAGTGACCTGAGGGTCACCATTTGAACAAACTTGTTTAAGGAACATAAGCTTAAAGTAAATGCAAAATATCAAACCTCTGGCTCTTGTAGTTTCCGAGAAGATTTTTAAAAAAAAAAATCCTATTTAAGTCTATGTAAAACTGTGACCCCTAGGGCGGGGACAAACTTGACCCCAGGGTCACCATTTGAACAAACTAAGTAGAGGACCATAAGCTGATGCTACATGTAATACATGAGAGCTCCGTGCCATGTGGTTCCAGAGAAGAAGATTTTTTTCAGTTTTTCCCTATACAAGCCTATGTAAAATTGTGACTCCGGAGCGGGGCCAAATCTGACCCCTGGGTCACCATTTGAACAAGCTTGGTAGAGGACCATAAGCTTATAGCAAATGCAAAATATTAAACCTCTGGCTTCTGCAGTTTCAGAGAAGAAGATTTTTTAAGTTTTTCCCTATACATGTCTATGTAAAACATGTGACCCTTGGGGCGGGGCCAAATATGACCCGAGGGTCACCAGTTGAACAAACTCGGTAAAGGACCATAAGCTTATAGTAAATGCAAAATATCACACCTCTGGCTCTTGCAGTTTCTGAGAAGAAGATTTTTTTAAAAAAAATCCTATATAAGTCTATGTAAAACTGTGACCCCAGGGACGAGGACAAATTTGACCCCAGGGTCACCATTTGAACAAACTTAGTACAGGACCATAAACTGATGCTACATGTAATACATGAGAGCTCTGTGCCTTGTGGTTTCAGAGAAGAAGATTTTTTTAAAGTTTTTTCCTATATGTCCATATGAAAAACATGCAAAATCTCAATATACAAACTTTGGATCCCCGGGGCACGGCCATTTTTGACCCCAGGGACTTCATTTGAACAAACTTGATAGTCTAGGCGTTGGCGATCATTTTAAAAGAAAAACTGTTGAAATCTGTCCAGCGGTTCTGGAGAAGAAATTTTTTTAAGGTTTCGGCCATATATAGTAATGGCGGCCATATTGGATGTCGAGCTGACCTAATTTTAATAAATATATAAAGCATTCATCTAAGGATCATCCATGTGATGTTTGGGCAAAATTAGCCTAGCGGTTTCTGAGGAGAAGTCGTTTGAAGAAAAGTTAACGACGACGCCGGACGGACGACGGACGCAGAGTGATCCCAATAGATCACCTTGAGCCTTCGGCTCAGGTGATCTAATAAAAGCGTTCATTTTTTCCGTCTATAAAATGCTTGTGAGGATAACACTACAGTACATTTAAATGATTTATTAAGTGGGCAAAATTAAATTATCTTTTTAACTTTTCTATAGAACAACTGGTAAAACCTTGACTGCATTGTGTGAACAATAAATAATCGTGTGAATAATGTATTATATTGGCATAACAATCGATTGAGTAATTAACAAACACGCATTTATCAATAAAACAAGATTAAGACCGGCAAACGTGGTAATGATAATACGATTAACATATTATTAGTGTCTGTTTGTTTTCTTCTCTGTGATTTAGTCTTTTAAGCAGCTAAAATTGTTGACAAAATTGAAATGCAATGTTTGTAAAATGCTCTCATTTCCAAGTTAGTTGCTGCTAAACGTAAATGTAAGTATTCTTTCACAATTTGCACGTGTTGATCGTGTTTTTAGCAATTTTAACTGATTTTTTTAGTGTTTTGTTCTCAAACCAGGAAGCGTGAAATTGTAATGAAAAAATGATGACCGACGTTATTATTTAACAAGAGCTGTCGGAGAACAGCGCAGCTGGACTATTCGATTTTTCAGAAAACAATAAATTATATAGCTAGTATATACCATCAGAAAACAAGGCTAAAACAATGTGGGGGGGGAATGGGTGTATGGGGCAACTTATATGTGTAAGAAGCTATGTGTAAGAACTGACCAAAACAACACAAATATATGTAAAAAACAATAAACATTAAATAAAAATATTCCATTTAAAGCGTTGGGGGGGGGGGGGGGGGGGGGGGGCGTGAAGCAACACAAAAATATGTAAAAAAAAAAAATAGTTTCAAGTTTGGGCTGGGGGTGAGGAGGGAGCCCATGCCCCAATATGAGTGAAATATGAATAAGATGCACAATGCTATAAGAAATCCCAAACCAAATTTATAGATATATATATACATGCTTACATGCAAACCTAGATCTGCCTTTATTGCACATTTTATGGGCCATCACTATTTGGGTTCCATGGGAGCCCAGAATTTGCAGAAGACAAAATTAATTACCCAACCCTTTACAACATACTATAAGGAAACCAATTCCAAAATGTAGTTCAGCTAGGACAAGAAATGCAAGAGATATAAACCTGTAAACACAGCTTACACGCAAAATTTGATGTGAAACAGACACATTTTAAGGGCTATCAGAATTTGGGTTCCATGGGAGCCCAGGGGTTAGAGGAACCAAAATTACTTAAGCAGCCCTTAAGATAATGCTATGAGGAAGCTAATGGCCAAATACAATTGTGCTAGGGTAAGAATTGTAAGAGATATAGACTTGTAAACACAGCTTACACGCAAAATTTGATGTGCAATGGGACACATTTTATGGGCTATCATAATTTGGGTTCCATGGGAGCCCATGGGTTACAGGAACCAAAATTGCTTATGCAGCCCTTAAGATAATGCTATAAGGAAGCCCATGGCCAAATTTGGTTGTGCTAGGATAAGAAATGTAAGAGATATAGATTTGTAAACACAGCTTACATGCAAACCTTGATGTGGGACGTCGACGC